>JAGVVM010001060.1:0-37523 GCA_019149425.1 Psidium friedrichsthalianum | reverse complement strand
GGCAACAACAAGAGAAAATGTTAGGTGGAGGAGGTTTGGCTTTGTTAGGGATGGTGCTTTTAGGAATTAAGATTTGGAAATTTGAGGGCTAGGATTTGTGGTTGGTGTTTCTAGAAGGGAAAGCAATTTAGTCCTTGCAATCTCGAGTTTTGTCCTAGATGATACACTGTGTTTTGATAAATAAAGAAGGGATGGACGTATCGGAGCGAAAATGAGGATGGTATTAGGTATTTGCTCCTGCATTAGACAGGAGAAAAGTAGAATCCTTCGTCAGTGGAGTGGTTGCGAACCACTGATTTCTGTTTGAGCATTGATAGATCACCTCCCAAAGCTACAATCGGAGGCCCTCTTCAAGAAATGAGAGAGGGAAAAGATGCCCCGTATCATGAAAACCACAAATTTTGATCCCATCATGTCCACTCAACGGTGTTCATCTTGTCTCGTTGCCATGCTAAAGAAGGACAACAGTCTGGTCCATAAACCTTATCTAATCATGTCTCAAAGTGTCAAAGATAAGATTCCCACGGTTCATATATCTTTGTGGGCCTGCAGGGCTTTAATAGTTCAACCAACAAAATGAGAGACTCCTACAAAAAGATCAATAAAAATTGTCTTTGTAAATACAGAAGAAGAGTCCGACCAAAATAATAATAATAATAATAATAATAATAATATAATAATAATAATAATAATACAGAAGAACAGGAAGAAGAAAGTGATTATCGAGGAAAATGCATTTGGCACTTGCTACAAGGGAAAATTACCAAAAAGTCCCAAAAAAAATTGACTAATTGAGTCCTAAGCCTTTTATATTTGTTTTGCCGACCGGCTAACGTGGACGTCGGCGCTGATGTGGATAATTTAATAGTATATTAATTTTTTTCTCTTTTTCCTTCCCTCCCTTCTTCCTCTAGTCGGTAGCCGAGGCAAGCCTCGCTATCACTGGGCTAGGTCGGCCTTGTCTAGCCATCGCGATGTACGACCTCAACCAGATCAGGCTTAAAGTAGCTTGAATCATGTCTTCTTCAATGTCGTCAGGGTTCTACAGGTACCTTGAAACCCTAAATTGAGAAAACGGGGTTGCAACTGTTCTAGATAACTTGAATTCTCACAGGGTAAGCATCAATTTAGGCGGGGTTTTAGCTGACTACGATTGGAGAGAAGACAGCTTCAAGTGGAGCATTGGAATCTTGTGCTTTACATGGACATCTGATGTTGGTTGAGAGGTCACCCTTTCGGAGTCTTCTTGTTTGTCTTGTAGGAGCAAGGTACGAGTGAAGCAATCTATTTGCCCCACATGATGTGACTAACTCGAAAGTCGCGATCACTTGCTCATCCTCCTTTGGACAAGCACTTTTGTCGCACATCCACCCCTGCACGCAAGAGAGGGAGGAAAAAACATTGTGGGGGGCCTGATGTGTGTGGCATTGTAAGCAGTATTTGCTTGCGCATATCCATGCTATGCTTTCTTCCATTTCGATTCTCTTATTGGTAGGCTCTTCTAAATATCTCTAAAATAGGTAACCCCATTGAAAAGAAGAAAAAGCATTTCTCCCACTTCTCTCAATCTCTCTCCTCTACTGATGGGATCTTCTCTTGTGGAGATCGCCAAGAGCAAACCAAGTCCGAAATGATTAATTATTGCGGCTAAAGCAGAAACGTGGACGGATGAAGCAGTTTGAATGAGAAATAACTTGCAGAAGTTAAATCTGAACATAATTGATTTACGTGGTTTCTTGTGTGCTTACTTTAGAGGGAGAGATTGACTAAATGATTCCACTATAATTTTATTTTATGTTATTTTGGTCAAAATGGAAATCTAAGGAGTACATAACTTTAAGACCAAGATGCAAGTCCCATAAAGCAAATCAAAAAGCAAATCTAAAAAGTGAATTAGCTTGATACTACTTGTAGAGATGGACCCATCCCACAAAGGCAGATTTGTCATAGCATGAAAACCCATACGACAGTCAATCATCGAATTTCACATCAGCATCAATGATGAGCACACACCAAGAAATTCCTCTTTAGTAATGACAGATTTGTCAAATGACAGTGCGCACCTAAGTTCAGCGTCCCTAATAACAGAACCATGTAAAGACCACAACAACGTCAATAGGTTAAAAGAACGCATAAAACGATTTGTAAATCCTAAATCTATCTCTAGCTTGTAATAGAAGAGCACTCAAATTTAGATCTAGCTCTAGATTGGGAGAGAATGGGTACAAAAGAGATATCAATTGATCACAAAATCACTTTCAGATAAGCATACTGCTAAAGACAATAGCAAAGGAACCTCGAAGAATTATAGACTGCTCGATTATTTAGAGCAAGCACCTGAAACTAGAGTGAGCAAGCAAGCAAATTCGGCTAAAGCCGATTCTTTTAACGCGCTCACACTTCGATCTTTGGAGCTCACTTTCATAGAGAATGCCGATTGCGTTGTCCACAAAATCGACAAAGAAGGCCAAAAGACAGAAATATAGAGGAAAAAAACACAAAAAAAGAAATAGCCTAAAGGATTCATCAAAGGCAAGAAGGAAATGGTATGGAAGAAGAGGAGGCTAAGGTTTGGGCGGCAGCAAGAAACCCTAGGAGAGAAAAGGATATGGGGAGGTTTCCCTTTACTAAAGTGATTCCACTATAATTGGCAAAGAAGAAAAAAGAATACATCCGCAAGGGATAAATGCAAAGAGAAAGCCATGGAGTTTGCCAAAGAACTCCTAAAAAAAACTTACTGTAGTATTCAAAAGTGCTTCAAGTGCTTGCAAACCCTCGTTTAGTGGCCGGCAGAGGTCATCAAGCCTCAATCGACAGCCTCTTGTCAACCATAACAAAAAGAAAAGAAAAAAAATCAGGAAAAAATAACAAAAAATAAATATATAATAAAATATTATAAAAAAATTAACGACATTAGCGTCGGTCGCACCATGTCAGCAATTTTCATTGAAAATTTGGTGGATGTATCACACCTTGAATCCGGCGAGCAACGCGACATCCATGTTAACTTATACTCGCTCAATTGGATAATCACAACGACGACCCAGGATACTCATCGTCAATCTAACTGACAACTAGAGTTCCTGCGCTAGCGACAACGATACCCTCCATACATGATGTACGTAGAACATGCAGAGAAGAGAGACAGCTCAGCAATTTAAAACACACCTTTATACATATGAACAAATCAAGATTTACAATATACAACCCGTCGACCTCTCAACCCAAATTGGGATCTAATCGATACCAAACCTTCCCCATATACAAAAAAACTATAACAAAAAAGGGAAAACATGACTACATCTAGTCATCAGCCGCTTCAAGGTCATCCGCTTGCTCCTCATCCACAGTTCCATCAATCTCCACTGAGATCCCATGCCCAACTAGCGAGTCACTCATATTCAGGTTCGGGGGTCTGAAAAATATGGGAAACTAACTACCGTGAGAATATATCTCAGTAAGCTCACCCCTAATTTGGCTCAGGATATTACATGCCCTCAGATCTAACTCTAACACGCCCTCCTAGACGCTCAGGTCACAGAAACAAAAATAAAGGCAAACGAGACATGATTCATCATCAAAATAATAAGCATACCAATAATTCATATCTACACAGAGATCAACAATGCAAATGCGTGCACATGCCATGCTCAATTTCTAGCCTCGGCTCTCTAGCCAACTCGACCACGTTAAATGCATCAGGTCCGATCTGAGTATCGTACGTATCAGGTTCATGCCTCAACCTGCGTAAGCTAACCACCTCAGGTTGGCACATCTCCTCAAATTCATGCCCCCGTATATACGCTTCTGGCGCATATAAGATCCAGGTGCACAATAACATCCCAGTGCCTCAACCACGCATATACGCCTCACGCACAAAGACCCAGGTTGGCACATCTCCTCAAATTCATGCCCCCGCATATACGCCTCCGGCCCGTATAAGACCTAGGTGAATAATAACATCCCGGTGCCTCAACCTTCATAAACTAACCGCATCAGGTTGGCACCTTTATCTCTCTAATTTCCCCCCGTCGAATGCATCAGGGCCGCCCTCCACCCCGCGTCATATAGTCATATCAGGGCAATATTCACTACTCAACATCTACCATTTTACAATATAATATATATGCCAGCATGCAAAATCCATTGCACAAAATATTCAGGCAGGCATATTCGAGAGGATAAAACAATGCAATTGCAACCGAGCATAATTCACAACAATGCAGTCCAGGTCATTCTCAAATATAGACTCGGCTATATTAATTTCATGACCAGACACAATGTCTAAGCCAATCACTTTACCTATTGCTCACAATTTTATTGAAATTGCCTAATTTGCATTTTTACACTAAAATATGCATTTTGGCCCCACGATATCTCAATAATTGACCCCAAACACATATGAATAGCATGTGAACAATATTCTAGGCTCGTGAACAATACTCAAGGTGTCGTGAACAGTGCCACAGAAAATCATTCGTGCCCAATTTCGCCCAAAATGTTCCAAAATCTCATTTTTTGATATTCAAACCTCACTAGACCATCATCGACACCCATGGACAGCCTAAACTCAACATGAACAGTTCTACGTCGGCATGAATGGTACACAGAGCATGCGCACAAAACCAACTTTCACAAAAATCGCCAAATCAGTTAATTTTTCTATACCGATCTACTCTGGATCGCACCCTAGAATTTATCCAAGAATATCTAACACCTATTCGAGGTTTAGAGGGTTGTCTTACCGAAAAATTTAGCAAAGAAACCCCAAACAAAACTAGAATAGAGGCGGCTTCAAAAAGGCAGCAGAAGATAATAACGCGCAGGGCTGGTTCAAAATGAAATTTCCGATGATTTAAAACTCATCTAAGGCTGATTCTTGCATCAAAATGTCAAGGAAAGAAAGACAAGAAAATCACAGTTGGTCAAAAATTCAACCAATGTGACAACAGCTGCAAAAACGATGAAAAACTGACAGAACAGCAACCTGAAAAATAGCCTGTGTAGGGGTCAGGTTTTGCTTTCGTTTAAGGGTGTTCCGAGGCTCATGTTGAGCTGAATTCTTGTGGGGAACTACTAGAGAGGATGAGAAGATGTAGGTAGAACAATGGATCGAGGTGGTGGCGTTTGGATGGTGAAATGGCGGCAAAAAGATCGACGATTTTTCGACGGCCAAAAATCAAGAGAGAAAATGAAAGAGAGGGAGGGCCACGGAATTTTTTTGAGACCAAGAGAGAGAATGGGCTGTCAAAAATTGAAGAGAGAGAGAGAGAGAAAATATCTCAAAAGTGAATTATTTATTTTCATTATTCACTACACTATTCACTGGTTGACCGCACTATTCATGATTTGACCAATGGTCGATTGACGTGTCTAATGAGATATTTCTCGAGATTCATACAAATCAAGACTGACCGGGCATAATCGGAACTGATCGAGGCTCAAGCGCAAACGGAATCGGATGCAAAACCACTCCGGATTAAATTTTTAATCTCACTAAAAATACTACCACCACAAATCTAGGGAGTCTAAAGTAAATCGGGGGCAATTCGGTCACTTTCAATATTTTGTCTTTCTTCTCGACACTCCGAAACCAAACTGCCAATTTCTGAGCCTTTCCAGACGACGTCCAATTTTCAACCTTTGAATATCCTAAAAATTCGATTATCCAAGTTCAAAATCCGTTTCGTGGTCACATTCATATGATTGCGACTTTAGTAAATACTCGAACTAACGGGCGGCTTTTAGGAGCTACGCGTATTAACCCGTAATTAGGTCCACATATTTAAATCCCTAGGCGGCCTTTTCCCTTTGGTTAGTCATCTGAGAGTGACCAGCTCCGAGTGAGATTTAATTAAAGTAAAATCAATGAAATACATCCATTCTATATTACAAACCCTGAAAATGGGTCGAATTTTCAGAATGTCACAAGATGGATTGAATTAATACAAATACAAAAGATTTTTTACTCAATTGTTAAAAAAAAAGTTTATTAATTAATTGAAACAATTCAATAAATTTAGAACTTTTTGATAATTTTTTTCATTCATTTTGATCTTTATCCTTGATTGATAGTGTCTTTTTTGCCTTGGTGATGATCATCGTCCAAAAAAAAAAATCTTGTCATTTCTCTAAACACATTCTTCATCATGTACAAGTCACCATGAGTGTTTTTCGACTAAGGAAAATAGGACTTAGGAAAATTTTTTAATAAGGACCTAAAGTACTCTCATTTTCTCAAATAAGGGTATGAAGTGGACTTTATTTCAAATAATGGATTGAAGTGCTCAAATGCCCTCAAAGAAGGGTCTGGCTGAATGGTATTTTCTTCTTTTACTTTTTTGCATTTCTTCCCTTTTTCTATTTTTCCCTTTTTATTTTATTTTTTCCTCTTCCCTCCCCAACCATCGCCAACCTCAGGCTTGAGTGAGGGAGGCCCTTGCTCGGGTTGGCGCCCAAGTCGACGTGTGACACCTGAAATTACGCTTAGCCGATTAAAGGCGATACCGGCATTAGAAATTATTTGTTTGACATTAATTGGAATGTTTCACATGATTGATTGAGGAACGGTGCTAATTCAACCTCCAGAAGGAAAATTACCAAGAGTATGGTACAATTTATAGCCTAATTTGGGGTTCAATGTGCATAGTTAAGTGACTAAGGGAAAAATATCCATTTTTCCACTATGATGGCTAGCCACCCCATGGAAATTGAACCAAAATTCACTCAATTACGCATCATGATTTATCCTAAAGCACTATTCATGTTACCTTTCTTGCCTAATGACATTTTATGACAAAATGATCCTCACACTCAATCTCTTTATCTTCCTCTTCCCCTTGGCCGAACATCCCGTTGCTCTCTTCATTCTCACTCTCATTTTTACTCTAAAAACACTCTCTAGCTACTAGTTATTGAGTTGAAGTTCAAAGGCAAGCCTTTCATCTTCATTTTACATTGCTTGATCTTGCGGTTACTTGATTTGGGATTTGTCTATGACTTAATTAGAGTTAGTACATACTAAATATAGAAGTAATATGATGCTTATGGGGCTGCATGTGGTCACTTTTGGCAAGAGAAAATTAGAAATAGCCGTGCTTGTTTTTCTTTGTACTATCCTAAGTTCAAGCCTAATTTGACCTTCTGGGTTTACTATTTTTGTGTGCTTTCTTCGGGCTTCATTGAACAAATATTACTTCATAAGAGTTTCTATTAACATCTTAAACTACAACATAAATTAATTTGAGAAATTTTAGAGCTTTAATGGTCAATCTAATGGTCATGTACATTCACGATTTTGTATGTGTCTGGGGAAATCCTGCAGTGATCTTTGCAATGTTCTTAATTTTTCATGATTTTCTCAAATTGATCTAGCCGGACTTGTCCTTGTGAAACTTTTAAAAGATATCTAGGAACAAAAACATATGAAATTTTCATAATTTTTTTAAACTTTAAGTTAGGGAAATGATCGTCCATTTGATGGACCTTATTTTGTATAGGAGGTAAATTTTTCGTGTTGATTATTTGAACTATTGTGATTTGTACAAGTTGATCTAGATTTCATACTCCTCATGAAAGTTGTAGAGAAACTTCTTATCTACAACATACAAAAATTTGTAATTTAGGAGTTAATCTACTTGGGTGAAGGTAGTGATTTTGATTAATATGCAAACCTATCTCTGTATGAGTGAGTCACAAATTTGAAGGAAAACACCCTATTTTTTGGGTCAAATGAAAATAAAAGTTATTCATCACACTTTGAACTATTGCTTTGTATATTTTTTATGATTTTACGAATTTATTTGCTAACATGATGTGAGGCGAAGAGTGGAGTCTGAATCTACCTGACAAATTAATGTGTGCTGAATTGAACCACTTGTTTAGACACTATATCAAATTTCAACATGAGAATGTATCCTTATGCTTGCTTAGTTGCGGTAGACTTGATTGAATTACGTGTGGAATGTTCACATGGCATATTATATAATAACATGCATGCAGTTTGTGAAGTTAAGAGATCTAAAATGTATCCATCAGTCGGTGGACCGATAATGCCCCGGGTGTTTGGGAGCCCTTGCTATGTGTATGGGATGCCTTAGTTAGAGAATTGAGATGCTTCAGAATTTAGGGGTGAGCAAATCAGACCGACCGGACTAGAAACTGGTGGTCCAGTTCCCGATTATAGAGAGGTCCGGTCTAGTTCCCGATTCCTAAATTGAAATCAATCACCGGGTGGTCCGGTTTCTGATTCCAAGGACATAGGACTAGACTGGACTGCTCGAACCAAACCGATCGAATTTTTTTTTTGAGTGACTGACAAGAAGTTCTCTGAGTCTAATGTTGATGTTTCTCAGGTTTTGTCCGGTAGATGCAATGTAATGACTCACTTGTCCCTGAGAGGGAACAAGTTGACTAAGGATGTGGATGGGATGTTGTAGTGCCTGGACATATCCATGAACAACTTCTCAGTGAGCATGCCCTCGCTCAGGGATTGCTTGGCCTTAGAGCATCTGGATGTGTTCTCCAACAGCTTCTTTGGCAATATTGGGTGTGTGGTGCAGGTCTATCTATGATCCTTATATCGAGGACAATTTGGATAAGGAAGTTCTCGAGAATTTATTGTAGTTTTTATTTGAAAGCTCTAGAAAATGTATGGTGGAAACAAGACCCTTGACCTTGATGTGAGAAGAAAAATGGAGAACAAGTTACTTGGTTATAGTTCTGCGAGGACGGAGAAAAGTTATCTTAAAATTAAGATGCTGGTAATTTTGTTGTCTACAGAGGCATCGGTTTCTTTTCTAATGGATCATATAGTGCATGTTTTTTTTTTGTGGTTATGTTAGCGGTCCAATAGAACCACCCAGGAACCGGACCGGGACAGGACCCCGTCGAGTTCCCGAAACCGTTGATACGGTCCTGATTCTGTAAATGGGGAAACGGGACCACAGGTCCAGTTCCTGATTCTTGAGGAGAATTGATCACCCCTATCAAAGTTGATATGCCCAAGTATGAAAAGCCTTGTGAGTGCCTTGCACAGATCGTTCTAGTGAAATCCGTGGATCCTAGCAAGCATGGGCAAAATAGATATCCGTGTGTCTGGTCAAAAGATGAATTACCAAGTACTAAGTAAAAAACAGGCCTAAAGTGTAAGAGGGACTTGTGAATACATGGCATACCCTATGCATTGTGTGACCGTTCCTAATCATTTATCTCGATAATTGTTATTAGTTGCATAGTGGGTACTGCCTGTTAAATTGAGTATATCTGTCCTCAATGAATTCTTGATCGAATCGCATATGGATCGTGTAGTGTGATGTTTAGATGTTGATTTGATGGGCTTTGCTCACTCTTGTTGATATTTTCAGATTCTAACTATGGATATCTCGCCTCATCATCGTTACAGAGCACCAATTGTTTTGAGGCATGGACAAATGATGTTGTTTTATTGGGGTATGGTCATACTGCCCTACGACAGGAAAGCGCGTTGGTCCTACTCCACGCTGAGCGAATGAGAGTCCGGAGGAGCTGCACCAGCAGCGGTCTTAAGGGGCAGCGCCCCCCCCTAGACATAAGAGGGCTTTTTGCAATGTAAGCCCATATTTTCTTTAATAATTTAGACTTGAGTTCATGAATAGTTGCTACTAATATATTCTTTTTCTCTTGTAATTGAGAGATGTAACGAGAGTTGTGAGGTGTAGATTATAGTGAAATCTCTGCTGAACGTAGCCCTAGTTTAAGGGTGAACCAGGATAAAATCTTGCGTCTCAATTTCTTTTCTTGTTTTACTGTTTTACTTCGACTTAATTGTGCATCGAATCCCAAATGTCTGGTATCAGAGCCAGGTTTGAGGTTAGGGTTGTCTGGTGAAGAGAAATCCGAAAAATTGAATCTTGGGAAGATGTCGCTGGTCAATCATGGATTGAAAGTAGAAAGTTCGAAAGGAAAGTTCGAGTTATGGAAGTTGAAGATGGAGGCTCTACTCGTGGACAGAGATTTGTAGTCGTGATTGAGGAAGATAAGCCCCGAGTTGATTAACAGGGAAAAGGCGAAGGAGGAGGAGATTGCGTTCACATCCAATGAATTGAAGGCGTGGATCAACAGTGATCGGAAGGCACGAAGCCTGATCTAGCTATGTCTCCCTGATAATGTCCTGGTGAACGTGACCTCTGAGAAAACGGCGAAGGATCTCTAAACTAAGTTAGGAAGCCTTTATCAGAGCAAATCGCTCGTGAGCAGGCTGTTTCTGCGGAAGCGACTATACAACCTTCACATGAGTGAAGGTGATTTTTTTCTACACACTTAAACGAGTTAATACTATATGTGGGTAGCTTGCGTCTATTGATGTTTAATCTTAGATGAGGAAGATAAAGCATGTACTTTGCTATTTTCACTGCCGAATTCATGGGAACATATAATTGTTTCAATCGGCACTTGGTGTTAGTGTGCTTTCTTTGAGAATGTTGTATCTGCTTATTGTCTGAGGAGATGAGGAGAGCAGGTTTGATAATGCAACGAATGAGGTTCTTTTCGTAAAAGGAAAACACAAACGATCCAAATCCAGATTTGTTGGCAGGAATAAGACTAGAAGAAGATCTAAAGTTGCGATCGATCCGAAATAAAGTGTTGGAAGTAAGCCCGGAAAAACTGAACATTTGAAGAAGGATTGCAGAAATAAAAGTGTGGGTCCAGAGAAACGAAATTAGGCACCATTGTCCAGTACAAAGAGGGATGATAACAGTAGTGCGGGAGATATATATCTTGTCTGCAACTCATCTCAGGTTTACCGTAGTGCGTGGATAGTTGATACTAGAGCGTCTTTTCACATGACGCCTCATAGAGATTGGTTCTGCTGTTATGAACCACATTAGCGAGGTACTGTGCGGATGGGAGATGATACGAGGCTTGATATTGTCGGTCGCGGATAAGTAAAGCTGAAGATAAAAGATAGGACAGTCAAGAATCTTCCGGATGTAATGCATATTCCTGGTCTTACAAGGAATCTTATTTTTGTGGGAACTATGGCAGATGCTGGTATTACTTTTAATAGCGACAAGTATTCATACAAGCTAACCCGTGGATATATGGTGATTGCTAGAGGTGAAGGTGTGGAAAGCTATAGAAATTATTAGGAAGCACAGTTATCAGTGGTGAGAGCTATATCACGGAACAAATGGAAGAAGATTTTGCGATGCTGTGGTATCAAAGATTGGGTCATGTCGGTGAGAAAGGGCTGGTGACCCTTACTTCAAAGAAGATGGTGGATGGAATCCCAGGTTGTTCTATGGGTTTTAGATTTTGTGAACATGTCTATGTGGAAAAAGAATCGGGTATCTTTTGAATCCGTAGGAGACAGAGCGAAAGGAATTCTAGATTTAATCCATAGTGACGTCTTCGGTCATACACCTGTAGAATCGTTTAGAAAATCAAGATATTATATTTTCTTTACTGATGATTATTCCATATATGTATGGATATATTTCTTACAGAGAAAAGATGATGTGCTTGAGAAATTTCGTGAGTTCAAAGCTTTGGTGGAAAATCAGTTTGACCAAAAGATTAAAATTTTACGGACTGACAATGGAGAAGAATTCTATTCAGCGAAATTTAATCAATTATGTGCGACCAGTGGGATAATAAGGTAAAAGACAACGCCCTATTCACCTCAGCAGAATGGGGTGGCAGAGAGGCTAAATCGGTCTCTCATGGACAAAGCAAGGAGTATGTTAAGTGGTGCAAACTTAGTAGGTGAGTTTTGGGTAGAAGCAGTGGCCACCGCGTGCTATCTGAAGAACAGGTCTCCCACATCAGCTTTGAAGAATCAGACACCGTTTGAGGTACTATTCAAGAAGAAGCCAAACATATCCCATGTCAGAGTGTTTGGTTGCGAAGCATATGTACATGTGCCAAAGGAAAAGAGGAACAAGCTTAAGAGCAAGTCAAGGAGTGTATCTTCATTGGGTATAAGGATGGTATCAAAGGCTATAATCTGTGGAATCTTAATAATAAACGTATTATCTACAGCAAGGATGTAGTGTTCAGAAAATCTACCATAAATCAGATTGTTTCACAAGCTCCTAAAGAACTACAAATAGTTGAGTTAGATTTTAGTTTGCAGGGAAAGACAAAGGCTACACAAGCTGAAATAGAAAATTCAAATTCTGAAGCTGATGAGCCTGATGTGAAGGATAATACAGTAGATTTTGATACTGAGTTTGAAGTTGAAGCACCACCTGAACGGCCTTAAGGAGGTCTACATGGCAGAGAAGACCACCTGAGAGGTATACATTATTCGCCAGTAATGAAAATTGTATTCTAACTATTACAGGTGATGATCCAAATACTGTTAAGGAAGCAAGAAATGCGGAAGATGCCAAATAGTGGGAGAAAGCCATGAAAGATGAGATCGACTCATTGGATAAAAATAGAACATGGAGTCTAGTAAAACAACCTACAGATCGGAAGGTAATGGTTGTAAATGGGTGTTCAAAAGGAAAATATTTGCAGATGAAGAGATAGAATGATATAAAGCTTGTTGGTTTCGAAGGGATATTCGTAGATAGAGGGAGTCGATTATGGCGAGGTTTTTTCTCCTGTTGCTAAATTAAATTCCATAAGACTTTTTTTTATCTATAGCAGCTGCATATAATCTAAAGATAGAGCAGCTTTATGTAAAAACAGTTTTCCTACATAGTGACTTGAAGCAGGATATTTACATGAAGCAATCAGATGGGTTTGTAGTCAAAGAAAAAGAAGATTTTGTTTGCAAACTGAATAAGTCTTTGTATGGCCGAAACAATCTCCAAGAATATGGTACCAGAAGTTTGATTCCTATGTTTTGAAGTTTGGGTTTGTTCATTGTGATCCTAATCATTGTGTCTATGTGAAGAGGTTAGATGATGATTTTGTTATTTTAACCTTATATATCGATGATATGTTGCTAGTTGCGAATAGTATCAAAATGATTAGCACTGTAAAAGGACTGTTGGCAAAACAGTTTGAGATGAAAGATTTAGGCTCAGCAAATTTCATCTCGGGTATGCAGATAAAAAGGGAGTGTGAGAATGAGAAATTGTGGCTAAGTCAGAAAAAAAAATATATTGAAAGTGTGTTGAAAAAATTCAACATGACAGACTGTAAACTTGTGAAGACCCCTATGTCTACAAGTTCCAAGTTATCAACGCTCCAATATCCCAAGACTGAAGAGGAAGCTGAAGAGATGGCAATGGTTTCATATGCAAGTGCAGTTGGGAGCTTAATGTATGCCATGGTGTGTAATCGTCTAGATATTGCTCAAGCAATAGGAGTATTGAGCAAATATATTTCCAATTCTGGGAAAGAGCATTGGATAGCTACAAAAATAGTATTTCGTTATCTTCACGGTACATTGACTTTGAGTTATGTTATGAAGGCATGAAAACTCAAATGGACAACAAGCATTAGAATTAAAGTGTTTTGTTGATACCGATTGGGGATGTGACATTGATAGAAGGAGGTCGACTAGCGGTTATGTTATTTTCTTATTCGACAGAGCTGTGAGGTGGATGAACAAAAGACAGAGCACGGTTGCTTTATCTACTACTGAGGCGGAGTACATGACTCTTACTCATGCTGCTAAGGAAGTGATTTGAATGCAAAGATTGTGTAAAAAGCTTGGATTTATGCAAGGAAAAATGAAAATTTGGTGTGATAACCAGAGTGCTATATTTTTGGCTAAGAATCTTACATTTCATGCCAGAACAAAACACATCGATATACAATATCACTTCATTCAAGAGAAAGTAGAACAGAAAGTTGTACTGCTGGAAAAAGTTAACACATAGGTGAATAGTGCAGATTTTTTTACCAAAGTAGTGAGTGTAGAAAAGTTTGAATAGTGTACAATGGCGTTGTGATTAAAGAAGTATGGAAAGTATTCACCAAGTGGGAGAATGCTGGGATATGGTTTATACTGCCCTACACCACAGGGCATTTTACAATTTAAGCCCATATTTTTGCTTAGCAGTTTTGGCTTGAACTCATGAATAGCTGCTATTATATATACTATTTTTCTCTTGTAATTAAGAGATGTAACGAGAGCTGTGAGGTGCAGATTATAGTGAAATCATCTGCTGGACATACCCCTAGTTTAAGGGTGAACCAAGATAAAATCTTGCATTTCAATTTCCTTTTCTTACTTTACGTTTTACTTCAACTTAATTGCGCGCCGAATCCTAACAGTTTTTCTTGGTCTACTTCTATATTTGTGCGTTATACCTCTGTTTTGTAGGTGAACATAGGGCGTATGCCTGTAGTCCCCCTTCGATTCATTGCCTAGTGTGTTTGGCATGGTAACGAGGTGTCGGGAACCTTGTGCTTCATGAACGATGGTGATGATGGGAGTAGCAATGGTGGACCGGAGGAGTATAGTGACCTTGAGGAAGTGGTGGAGGACTAGGCAACATGCATGTTTGGATGCACATATATCTATGTATATGTGTTTAGTGCCTTTTTGTATGGGCCACGCATTTGTTTTGTCTACTGCTTCCTAGTAGAAGGGATTTAGGAAACTTTTGGGAAACCCCCTCTAGGCCTAGGTAGTTATGTTTATGTCTAACGGTGACAGCTAATATATAACTTAACTCTTAATGTGCACTTATGAAATGAAGTATTATGTTAATAATATGTGATATTTCTAGTTGTCCTTTATGTTGAAGTTGACTTGTAATTTACCGTCCGCTTGTGCTAATTAATTGGGATTATAATCTAATGGAAACATAAAAATAGGAAGTGGCATGCTTGGAGCACCACATGGAGTCGAGCTACCCTTGCCCGAGCATCCCTCGCCTGATCGGCGAGGTCAATCCTCACCCGATGTCAATGGTGGGGGAGGGGAGTGGGAAAAAAAATGAAAAGAAAAGGAAAAGAGAAACTATGGGAAAAAAAAATCAAAAAAGCAAAAGGATGAAAATGCCATTCCTCCGGACTTTTCTTTGAAATAATGAAGGTATTTCAGGTAATTATTTGAAATAATGTCCACTTCATGCCCTTATTTAAGGGAAAAAAAAAATTACTTCGGCTTCAAGACATATTGTAAAGTACCTTGAAATAAATAAATAAATATAGATGTGTGTGCCGCGCACAAAGGAGTGAAGGAGCGAAGGCATGGCAAATATGCCTACACTAATCCTTCCAAATTTCTCCATACACAATTTGCAGAATAGCTAACTTGGTTTTGAACTATGAACATTCGGGGTCTAGTTTGTTCTCCAGCCAACTTGACCAAAATTGCTCTTGGCAGGCCGTGGATCAGAAAGGCCCAAATCAGAGAATATTTCAGCCCAATTCAGACAATGGAGACTTTCTTTCCTTTTTCTCCTTGAGTCAAACTTTTTATTTATTTCTAGAACACAAACATTTTTATCCATTCAAGTCAATCACAACTTATCAATTATCATTCTAGAGCACTGTGCTCCATGAATATTTAAGTTTCCCATCTTCAGGGAAGTTGCAGGGTTCTACTACAGAGTTTCTTTTTGGCCCAAAATATATAAAATTGATTCAAAATGGCGCAAAATTGTATAACTTCCTCATAATTGCCATATTGAGTTACTAAAGTTTCAAATTTCCAACCCCTTTCGAATTTTCCACCCCAAAGGAGAATATGTATCATGCGGCTGATATACAGCATTGATAGTGATGATGCAGTGTAATCAACCGGTTACTATTAATCATGTATTTTGAATCATGTCCTATTTTATGCAATATATATGTATGCATCTCATTTTTGATAACTTCGGTGAGACGGGGCTACCATTGCTGTTACCCAATCTGAGTATTATCGTAAGAGGTTCAAACTTGCTATACAATTTTTGATTTTAGACATGCCTATCTCGTCCATCCGGAGAAGGCAATAGACGAATTTTTAATTTTTTTTTATTTCATGCTACGGAAATATTCTATTTAAGTCATCACTACTCAGTCCGCCCGCAAAATAACAAATGGAACTTTATTCCTTCGATTTCACCTCACCCATGATTCCTGGTCGAGTAAGTGTTGTTCAAATATGCAAAATCTTTCTGTTCTTACCAAATTTTCTCGAAGACGTTTTTCTTTTTTCTAATGGAGTAAACAAACGTTATCATCTAAGTATAATTTATCTAATTCGATTTTTAAAGTATCGTAAAAAAAAATGCAGATGTAATGGAATTTCGCACGTTATTGCACCATGGATATCCCTGCTCCTTTCTCAGAATAAAACCCATTTTATACAAAAAAAAAAAAATGGGTCAAATATGGGTCTATGACCGACGGCTCTATTTCTCACCCCCTTCTCCTCCCGATCCAGAGGACCAACGCTGACGCGACTCTATTTCGATGCTCCGTTAGCATCAGCTGAGGCAACCCTCGGACACCAGCTGCACCTCACCCCTCGAGCACCCAATGCACCCTGTAGCGAGGTAAATCCAACACGCTGCTCGACAGTGTTCACCCGAGATCCCCATTTGCATCTGACCAAGCACCACAGCGTCGTATTACGGCATCGGCGACCCATCGCCAAGTCGAGCTTTTCTTTTTTCACAACGATATTTTTCGATGCTGCAGAGACGAGTTATGGTATAATAACTTTCGTTCAGTAAATCCTGGCTTATTCCTAGCCACGCCAGCTGTATTGATCACGTTTATTAAGTTACTGTTCTGATAGCAAAGTCGCCCTCAAGGGACATATGTTGTTCGACTCCAATAGCAAAGTCGACCACAAATAGTATACATATTGGCCTCCGATTCTTGACTTTTCACCACCATCAAAATTGCTACCATCAAATGAGCAACATACTAAAATCTCATAGTCAGAGGAATCTTGGAGCCATCACACACGCGACCTCGCGTCGCGTCGCCTTGGGTATGTTGAGTGTTGATTTCATGAGTTTTTGTGGCACCGTATGACTTGATTTTAAACTCACGACGACTTAATCAAGATTGAGGGGATGTTAGAGATAATTAGAGATCTCTCTAAGATAATTTCCTGTTAGAGAATTTGATAATTTTATTGATCCTATACATGTCTCAAGATTGTGTGTATATCTTTATTTGATTATGCATATCCTGATTGATATATATTAGCTTAGATAATAATCTAAAAAGGTTACCAAAAACGTTTTTATCAATTTAGTCGTAATTTTTTTTGTGCCAATTGAGTTCTAAATCTTTTGTATTTGTGCCAATTCATTCATTTCAATCAACTTTGGCCAATTTGTATTGACATGGCAATTTCTAATAATATATTAATATTTTTCAAATTTTTATTTATTTTTAATATATATTTTCCTTTTTCTTTTTTCCTTTTTTCTCCTCAAACCAGTCACCGAGGTTTGTCCTCGCCCCGTGATGGCGAGTCTCGCCCTCACCCTAGACCGCACCAACCCTCACCTCCAACTAGTCGCTGGGGGAAGAAGGAAGGAAAGAGGAAAAAAAAAGGAAAAAAAAATATCAAATATTCAAAAATTATTAAGATTATCCACGTCAGCATCGACCGAGCCATGTTAGCAATTTTCGGTCAAAGTTAATCGAAATGATGAATTGTTACAAATGTAAAAAATTTAGGACTCAATTGGCACACACAAAAAAAAAATTAGGATTGAACTGGTATAATTGTAATAAATTTAGGACTTTTTGATAATTTTTCCATAGTAATCTCATAAAGTTCATATCTAGACACATTGTACTCTTTATTATTATTTATCGTAATATACGAAAGTTCCACATCTTCTCTTTTGCATTATCATTCTGAACTCATAAAATTGATTTTATTTTTTTGGGACTTCGGTCGTCCATCACATAACATGTTGGATACTCGAAATAGCTACATGTCTGAAGCCGGGAAATTGGAATATTCTACTACCTTAGTGAATTTACAGTGTTCCACACGTCCGTCATCGATTCAATGTTACTCATTCAACGGACATGTCGTGTTTTAATTACAGAAATTTCAATAAAATCTATTGACAAAATTATTTTGTCATAAATTGAACGAAAAAGAATTTTCAGGCCAACTGACAGAAGTCGGTATCATTGAAACCCATTAATGTATGCACATTTACATATTGGAATACATATATGTACAAGAAATTCCACATAAATATGTTAATTTTTTCGTATGATGCGACCTAACAATAAATGTCATGCTTAAATAAGATCTCCAATTTGAGATAACACAATTTCGACACAAAAAGTTGTACGAAGTTTCTACAATGTTATTTCGTACTAAAAATTGGGTAACCTGATCGAAAAATTAATAAAATGGTAATCACATAGATGGGTTTTTGTACCATACCAAGTTTACGATGGTTTAACTTTTAGAGGGCCGGTGCTAACCCGACACTATTTCGTTGTTACATTAGCATTGTTGTCTTTTCTTTTCTTTTCTTTTCTTTCTTTAAATGAGTGAAATACGTCGGCGATACATCGACAAATGAGAAATAGTTGAAGTAACCTCAATCGAAGTAAATAAAGGTTCAATGCATGCGGTCGGTGATGAATGGTATAACCAAAAAGAAAAAGAGGTTCACAAATTGTGAATCCTAAAACATAATCCGAACCGAAACAACCGGAACTCAGTCCTTGGTACGGTACGGTTCCATCGGATTTTCGGTTTTCCTTCTTTTTATATTTGCATTGAATGAAACCGACGACTTGTACCACCGCCATTGAAGCTTGCCAAGGATAAGCACACGACGTCTCCGCAATAAAAATTTGCCGCTGACATAGTCGCTCCACCTTCTCCTCCTCCTCCGGTGAAGCTCTGTACGGGGCGTCAATTCAGCCAAAGTCCTCCTCCACGAGTCTCGCGAGAGCTCCGCTAAGGTACTTCCCTCGGCGTTTCCTTCCTTTCTTCACTATCTATCTTCCCTGTTCCTGTGGGTGTGAGCCGCGCCGGAGTCGTCTTGATTGGAGCTCCGATT
Source organism: Psidium friedrichsthalianum (assembly GCA_019149425.1). Lineage (NCBI taxonomy): Eukaryota > Viridiplantae > Streptophyta > Magnoliopsida > Myrtales > Myrtaceae > Psidium > Psidium friedrichsthalianum. Next base: position 18,585 of record JAGVVM010001060.1, on the reverse strand, counting down.
GATGGTTTGGCGCGCGTGGTATTCTCGCGGTTACTTGATCTGAGTCTCTGAATTGTCCGCTGAAATTTGCAAGAAGTCAAGATGCCGGCCAAGGGTAGGGCGACACTAGAGGAGTCAGGTGATAGTGAGCCGATGAGAGATGTTGTGCGATGATCCATGATTATGCAACCGAAAGATTTTGAGTTCGAGAAGAGGAGAGAGAGGGAAGAGAAGGTGAATGTGTGCAGGCGGATGGAGGGGAACATGGGAAATCCTCACCAGGGTCAACGGAGTGGGCTAGGCCCCGAAGTCGCACGACCCTCGGCATTTTGCATTATCTGAATCATACGAACCGAACCGAAATACATGCATTTCGGTTCGGTTCGGTTAGGGTTTCGGTTTGGAGGTTTTCCGGAGGTTAAGACACCCCTAGTAAAGACGCTTCAATGATGCGGTGGGACGAATGGTCCAAAAAGAAAAAGGTTCACAAGGGTTGTGAATTCAAAACTAAACCTTTTAAATTTGTCATATGAGTCCTAGACCTTTTCACTTTTTATCGATTTAATACTATTGAGCGGAAATCGCTAACGTGGATATCGACTGTCCCACATGGCATAGCCAACGTTGAAGTGAATAATTTTCAATAATATTTCAATAGACTTTTCGAATATCTACTGAAGAAGAAAATGAGGGGAAAAAAGAAAAAAAACTAAAAATTAGAAAATATAGATAAAATATTATAAAAAATTATCCATATAAAAACTGGCCATGCCATATATATAGTTGACGTTCAAGTCAGCAATTTCTGGATAATAGATTTAATTGTTAAAAATTGAAAAAATTAGTACTCAATTAGCAAACTTAAAAGGTTTATGATTTTTTTTGCTCAGCTTTTTTTTTTTTTTGCTCAGCAAATGTTTAGAATTAAAATTGACAAAAATGTACTAAATTTATGGCTTTTTTTGACAATTTCTCCTGTGGAGACACAGACCCCTCACCTAGGCTCGCAGCTTTTCCCAATCGACGATGGAGACAAAGGAGCTTTCAATGGAGATAATGGAAACGAAGAGACACCGAAGACAAAAGAGCAAATTTTTTTTTCTTTTCAATTTTAGTGCTTCTTTGCAAAAATACACCTTTGCCAAACGATATTTGGTTTGAGCATGTACGATTTGACACAAACATTATTGGGAAATCGGCTTTTAAATTTCAACTCAAATATTTGCTTCCGACTGCCGTATCGTCTTTAACTCCACCGTCAGCCTCCTCTCCCTCTTCGTCTCTATTATCTCTTTCCCACTCTCGTCTCCCACACCTCTCAACTCTATCTTCTCGCCTCCGATCGCCGATCTCGGGCACCACACGTGATGCAACCTCGGTACATATTTCAAGGAAGCAAAATCTAACTGTTATGAAATTACAATACCATTAGATGACACATGAAGAATTATGACTAGCAATTCTCACTTGTAGATGAGAGTAACATAATGTACATCGATTTTTTCTTCTGACAACTATATACGAGGGTTTAAAACGATTTGATGTAATCAGACACCAACTGTCATAGAATTGATCATTTTTTTTTTTGGACTTCGGTTGCCCAAACGCATAACATGTTTAATACCCGAAATAGCTATGAAGGGTACATTCATTACTATGAACGTCCGACGCCAGGAAATTGGAATATTCTAACTACCTAAGTGGTGTACAGTGTCCCATACGTCAGCCATCGAGTCAGTGTCACTCTTTCGATAGAGATGTCTTGTTTTAATTGCGGAAATTCCAACAAAAAGTTTATGACATACATGTCTCACCTGAAATACTTTGTCATAAATTTATCTGAGTCGCAAAAAATAGATTATTTGAAAAATATTCACAAAATGATTTCTTGTATTTTTTTGAAAAATTAGTCGGATGTTTATATCACAAGCAATTCATATCTAAATATTTTCTTGGACGATGAAATATTTTTCGTTCATTTCCTATTTTAAAAACGATATGAGCAATTCAGAAAAAATATTTTCTAAAGTATTCATTTTCGTGAAACGAACAAAGTTATGAGGAGGCTATAAAATGTAGCTCAACGTTCATACCAGCTGACACAAGTAGGTATGCTTAAACCTGTTAATACACACACATTAAACATATACAAATACATTTATGTACAATAATTTTTGTCCAAATATAATTTGCTTCGTAGGATGTAACCTGATAATAATATTTCATGCTTAAATAAGACCATCAATTTGAAAAAATGCAATTATGAGACAAAACATTTTACGATGTTATATCTCAAAAATTAATAAAAGAAGAAAATGGCAGTTGCGTTGATGGGGAAATGGTACGTCATTGATATAGAAACCATCGCTGGTTTCTCTCCCCCTTCCCCTCTCGTTTTGAGAGGATGAATGTTAAGTGCCACTATTTCATGTGGTTGCGTTTAGAGATGAGTATAGTTTCAGAGTAGACCTTAAATCTAAAACCGCACTAGTTTCAGTTTCAATATATGCAAAATAGGGTCCAGATTTAAAAAAAAAATTAAGAAATTGTTCAACAAGTAATTTCAAGTTCCAAGTAGATGGAACCTGAAATATACAAGCAAGTTTGCATTTTTTTTTATATAATTTTATTGAGTCAAGAAATTCTATAGTGTTCGATGAGGAGGATCTAATCTTAAACCACTAGCTTGGCTTCCTCATTTCTGGCGAAGTTATGATTAAGACTTTTATTTGATAAATCTTCTATTTATTCGGGTTTAATATGAATTGTGATTAGTTCAGTTGTAACGGTAAATGGTAGGGTGATGACCGCAAATCGTCAATAGAATGTACGTGAAATCCTGGGTAGACTGAAATCGATGATAGTATAGGTTCTAAGATATGCACTGCATATATTTCAGGTTCCAGAAAATAAAGAACTTGTCTACGACAAGAAGGTTCTAGGTGAAACCTAAATAGAACTGGAAACTCGCTCACACCCTAATGTATTAGCATCACTTGTCTTTTCTATTCTTTCGTCAAATGAGCAGAAGAGCGCATCTCGTTGGAAAACAAAAAGATAAAAACAGCAAGATATGACCCCATAAATGATAAAAATATAAGAAATGTCATTTGCATTGATAGGGAAATGGTACGTTATTGTACCATAGAAGCCACCCCGATCCTTTCTCTCCACCTTCCACTCCCGTTTTAGAGGTTGAGTGCTAACATTTGGCAATTTAGATTTTGCATTTAGCATCATTTTGTCTTTGCTTCTCTTTCGTCAAATGAGCGGAACGCGTCGGTGGTTCGTCGGAAATTGAGAAAAATTCATGTCAATCGCACCGATGGTAGAAACCCTCGCTCCTTTCTTGTCCCTTTCCCCTCTTGTTTTAGAGGATCGGTGCTAACATTGCAGTGTTCCGATCTTCATTAGCGCCACTTGTCTTTTCTTTTCTTTCGTCAATTGAGCAGAACACGTCGGTCGTTCGTCGGAAAATGAGAAAAATCGGTTAAAGTGACCTCAATCGAAAGTAAATCGAACTTCAAAATGCATGCAGCGACGAAAGGCAAAATAACAACCAAAAAAAAAAAAAGAGAAGGAAAGAAGGGTACACAAAGGTTAATCTCAAAAACATAAACCAAACGAAGCGATGCTAGTCAGCCCAGAAGAAAGGAATATTTCCAGCCAAGTTCTTTACTATCTTCCAACGGCATCTCATTAAAAGTATCACTAACTACAAATTAACCCATAAAAGAAAGAAAGAAAAACGAAAGGACAAGCATTAGATAATCCCCTAAAAAAAAAAAAAGGCATAATACCAAGTCCTGCCGCCACACTCCGCCATGGTGCGTGGCCCGCCCGGCCCCCGCCTGGCCCCGCGGAGATGCTACTCAATCCTTGAAGTAAGGAATATTTCCAGGTCCGTAGCTCTTCTCCAGCTCCATCTCATTAGCAACATCATTAATCACTAATTAACCCATATTATAAAAAAAAAAAAAAAAAGGAAAGAAAGCCAAACGACAAGCAAATAGAAAATTACGAAATAGCCCCTAAAGAAAATGCAAAATGCTAACTCCTCCCCCCACGCTCCCCGTGGCGCGTGTCACTCACGCACCCGCCCTTTTGCGCTTTCCATTCCCCAGATTCCACTCCAACACCCCCCCCAAAAGAAAAAGCCCATTTCTGCATTACACCTAAATTAAAATTAATTATGAATAGGGTTGATATAAAAAAAATTCAAATTAATACACCTTTAATAAATTTACTTTAAATTATTTTTTAACCATAAAAAACTTTAAACTGGTACAGTTATAATAAATTTATCTCAAATTATTTTTTTGACCACTAAAAATTCTAAACCGGTATACATATTACAAATTTAACCTAAATTAATTTTTTTTGCCACAAAAAACTCCAAACTTGTATATATGCGATAAATTTATCCTCCATTAAATTGTTGTTAATACCATGAAAAATTTCAAACTGATATAACAAATAGGGGGTAAAAACTCCAAATTGATATACTCGTCAATTGTTATGTGTCATACAACTTAGCACTTTAATGACTAGATTTAACGAAAACTAACAGATAGTAAATTTGTTAGAGATGTATCAATTTATGGTAGATTTATCACAAGTGTACTAATTTAAGATTTTTTGTGGTTAAAAATAATTTAAGGTAAATTTGTCATTGGTATACTAGTTTGAGATTTTTTTTGATATTAAGGCTCGGTTTGTTTCACGAAAAATGAGTGATTTAAAAAATATTTTTTAAAAAATAATCGCTTATGTTGTTTAAAAAAATGAATAAATGAAAAAAATTTCATTACCTACGAAAATAATTAGGCATGTATTGTTATCGATGATAAAAATATTTTTTGATAATTAATTTTTCTAAATGATGTAAGCAATCACTTTTTGAATTTTTTTTATCAAATTGCTTATTTTTCGTAAAACAAACAAAGTCTAACTCTTATAAATAATAAACGAATAATTCAAAGAGAAAATTAATTTAAAGAGAAAATCGATAAGAAAATATTTGCCATGTCTCTCTTAACATGCTCCATCTCCTCCTCCACCTCCTCCGCTCCTCCTTCGTCTTCTTCACAAGCGCCACTACCATGCCTACACTCAACCCCTCAAAACCCAACCACCAACACCACCACAAGTCGCCGAACCCCGGCCCCGGCGGCCTCTCCGGCCACCACCACCATCCCCCCTCCTCCTCCTCGCTCTGCACCCACTCCCCCTCCGCCACCCTCGACCTCCTCATCCTCGTCCTCGTCCTCTTCTCCGGCGCCTTCCTCGTCTCCTCCTACTTCTCCTACATCTTCAACTCCCTGTCCCTCCTCCTCTCCCACCCCGCCACCACCACCACCATCCACCTCCGCCTCGATCTCCCCGTCGTCCCCTACGCCCTCGGCTTCGTCGCCTTCTTCGTCGCCGCCGCCACCCTCCTCGAGTGCTTCTGCGGCGCCCGCTCCCGCCGCTGCGAACGCCCCGGCTGCAAGGGCCTCAAGAAGGCCATGGAGTTCGATTTGCAGCTCCAGACCGAGGAGTGCGTGAGATCGGGCTCCTCCAAGGAGATCGACCGCCTCCCTTGGAAGGGCGTTACCGAGTCAAACCCTGATTACGAGTGCCTCCGCGCCGAGCTCCGGAAGATGGCCCCTCCCAACGGCCGCGCCGTCCTGCTCTTCCGGGCACGCTGCGGCTGCCCCGTCGCCAAGCTCGAGGGCTGGGGGCCCAAGAAGGGCCGGCGACACAAGAAGTGAGTCTCCTTCTGGGCATAATTGTCTAATTTTTCTGCGAATTGGAGTGCTTGATTGATGATCGGTGGGAGTGGAAATGGATATTTGGGTAATGATTGGTTGTTTGATTTGTTTGGGTGCAATTTAGGGTTCTTCACAGAGATTCAATTTGTGCAGACCGGGTTTTTAGGTCATATGCCACGCTTGGCATCTGCATGACCTTTGAACTAGTGGCTTATCTATTGATCGTCCTCTTCATTTGCGTGCTTCGTCAAGTTTTGTTTTTTATTTGTTTGATCAATGTCTGCGCTGCTACTTATGATTTTGATTGCCTTTTTCTCTGTACCGAGTGGAGTTAGAAGAGAGTTGATAATCCCTTTTTGGTTGGGTCTTTGCTCATTCATTTGGCATTCGTGCCAGTTATCAGTAAAATTTTGATATGCATGATTTCCAGTGAAAGTTTGCTGTTGAGCAATTGCACCGTTGCCTAGAGTATCAGTTAGGTAGATACCAGGTAGTAGATAGATTCTACTGGCCTGCTCTGTTCTGCAGAGGCAACTGTTGATTTCTTGCAGAATATTTCACATTCGTACGCTAGGATTGCCCAGTAACTCATCTGGCAATTTTAGGGCACATATATTAATGCTTAGCGCCCATGCCCCTGGTTGCTTGGCTATTGGTAACTTTTGATCATTCATTTGAGGCCATTTTCTTTTCAATTGAAATCTCTCCATTGATATGTTTTGTCTCCCAACATAAATGCAGCTTCTTGTGAGTTTAGTGGAACTCCTGAGTAGTTGAAAGCATATATATGCTAAATCAAGAGGTTGTGTAATTTTCACACAAGGAGTGCTCTGGCTTAGGAGTTATGGTGTATCCATACCAGGGTCTAGTGATACCATGATGCGGTCTAATCAGTAGTTGATTTGGTTGAATAAACCATCTCTAGCATGACACCAGAGCTCATTACTATTGTGATCTGACTTTCTCTTCCAATTTTCATTTGTTTTTTTTGGTGGTGGTGGTTATTTTTATGTTTGGGATTGATTTATACTTCTCTTTAGCTATTCACTATCTCTTGCATGTCTGTTCAGATACGTGATTAAAAACCATATCTCCCTTGCATAGTTTAGAATCTCGATTTCTTTAACCGCTTTCTTTCATTCTAGAAGGGGCAAGCAAGCCTATATATTTAACTTCCCTAGAAGCAACTGGCCACAGCCTAAGGGAAAAATCATAATGATCCAAAGGCATGTGTCTATTTCAAGAGGAAAAAAAGGGTGGTATAGCGTATCTTCATTAAAGCAGTTGAAAGGAGACTCCCGAGGCATAGAGAATGCACTAAGAAGATGGGTAGTTGATATTCCTGTTAGTTTGAGAGGATTTTCAATTCTTTTGTCCCTTGGACTACTTAAGATACCCACATGGCTTGATGCTATAGCTTGTTTGGGTATGAGCTGTGGGCTAATTCCCAATGTAGGGGAAGCTATATGGTGGAGTCTTTAGGTGTTTTATTATGATGGAGGAGTCTTGACTGAGAAATGGAATATGTATTTAGAGGCTTCTGCAATCTTGAGAAGTTGTCTGCTGGATGAAGGATACCTGGACCCTGGATTTCTGGGAAAAATAGGTTGAGCTTGGGAACCTTGGACGTCTTAAGTCTAAATTATGTAGGGTTACGCCTCATTAAACACGGTTCATGAATTAAGCTTATTAATATGTTTTTTTTTTCTCCTTACCCAAAAAAAAAAACATATTAATAAGCTTGATTCATGACCGAAAGATCCCATTACATACTAAAAACCATATAACTCTCCTACATACATATCTCCAATTTAGACTGATTTTAGCATTTCAAAAAGGCCGATCATCCATTGAAAAAGGTGCAAGTTTCAAAATGGCAGATTGCTTGGGAAAGATTGCACCCATTTTAAGTTGGAACTTCTCCCACTTTCTTTTTTGGAGCTTGTCCATATGAAGTAGCATTTTTAGTTATTATTGTGATTTTTCTTAAAAGCAGTTGGAATGTGGAGGTCTTTATGAACTGCGAAGAGTTGCTTCTTGCACCATTTGAGATTTCTCTGGCCACTTGTCTTCTGTTCGTCAAATCTCACTCTCCCAGGAGCCCCTCCTCTTAGGGAAAGAATGTAGTTGGACAGATAAAAGAGTACTTTCTTTCAATAAAGGAAGCATTGAATTGCATGTAAAAAGCATGATTAACTTAGGGATGGAAGAATAAAGAGAAGATGTGGCTGCTAGAAAAAGCTGTTGGAAGGTAGGAGGAATGCCTCTTAAAGAAAAGTCTGCCATTCTTCTTAAAAGCCTCATCTTTGTAGTGTCCTAAATAAGGGAAGGTCGCTTGAGGTAAAGTCCACAGGCAGACTTCTTTGGATGTCTTTGCTCCTGTCCTGGTTCCTTTTGAAGACCCATAGTAGCTGCAAAGCACCCCTATCCTGCATGCAGACAGCACCTACCCTATACCTATGTAGATGCCATGATAACACTGTTCTAGACCTTGACGCTCGAGTAACTGTCTGATTCTGGGTAATGCAATCTATGTATGTGGCGTAGGTCCAAATAAGCTACTTGTTTTCGCTCTTAAAATGAGTGCAGTGTTGTTGGACAATATCCAATACATTTGGATACAAGAGTTTTAGCTTTGAAAACTCTTTATTTGTGTAGGCAGAAAGGCAAAGCATCTATAAGGTTGCTCACTGGGGCATCTTTATGCAAAAAATGTGGTCGTGAAAATAGCTGCAGCAAGCCAAAAAATTTGCAGTAGTTTCCTTTGAGGCATCCTAATTGTGAGAATTTCTAGGAATGCTTTACTTTTCTGGCACCAGTGAAGCTTTAGATGCTCCTTCCCTTTAGGCAGATAGTAGGCACCAGAAGCATCTACGTGAGTTTTATCTTGCGTCTCTTGTAAATAACGAAATAATAAAGCCAACCCTCAGATTGGAACATACCTGGATTGGTTCAATGAGAGATCAGGAAGGTTCATGTCCTGGTTTTAGCGGCCTCCATTGCCCTTGCCAGGGGTGCTGCTTAAGATTGGCCCAAGTGGCTGAGCATATCTCGTAATTCGTGGCAGCAATGCTCAAATTGGAGAAAGAACATGTAGAACTTTAGAAGTTAGGGGCAATGTATATAATTAGATTGTAGTTCCTAGAAAATTCTGTTGTTTGCTGAGTGTTATCATTTCTATGTAATACGACCAGTTATGATTTTCGAAACTTGCATGCTATGGGACCGACTTTGCTACTTCTGTTGACAGCGGAATACTCAATTCAAGTTGTTTCTGTTGGTTCACTCAATAATTATTCTAGTATATCAGTAAGGTCACATGCCATTGTGTTGAATGAGGTAGCTGCCATGACATTGATGATTAAAATTGCTTGTAGTAAAGAGTCAGACTTAAAGTGTGAAGTACTGATGCACATATTTAAACATGCCTGTATCATCAGTCATAAATAATGATTTCTGCAGGGCCCTGGCCGGTGTTGCTCACAATGGGAAAGGAGATAAAGGTTGATTGTGGCGATCGCTATGAGGGGTCTGTCCAACATTTCTACCATCATGTCCACCTCTCAGTTTCCAGTGCCTTGCTTCTTTCTGGAAGACTTTGCCATTGATCAGACAGAAGTATTTTAATCTTATAGGTCATATCTTGTCTAATTATGTCTGGGGAAAATACCTTCCATGTATTGCACATTCCCAAATCATTTGGAAGGACATACCGCAATATGATGCGAATAAGTTCATAAATAACAGCTCAGAATATCAAAATTGGATATAGACCTCGATCAATTAAGCTTAGCTTCAAGTTCGCAGGTCGAAGTGTTGCGGTGGGGATCTGAGTGCTTTATGACTGAGTCACTGCATTTGTCAGAAATAGTTATGCACTAAACTTCATGATTAGATTGTGTTGCACCAATCATCATTCTTGATGTTGTTATCAATCTCTTTTGACCCAGAAAGGAGAACCATTTCACAAAATGCTGAAGACGGCAAAAAGAAGATATGAAGACTTCATGTCACGGGAAGATAAATGCCACGTTTAATAACTGGGGAAGCTGTCTGAGATTTGTTATATGGGCATAAGCCTCTTTGGTTGGATGATCACTGCCCACATTTGAGGAGAAAATATGAACCGAGATTGAACCAATTTGAACTGGTTGTTTCAATTCGAATTGCTCAATTCTGTCGGCTTGGTCTGTTCTAATTACCTTTTTACCTGGCATGTTCTTGTCTTCGCCTTCACTCTTAGTAACAGCAGATCCCCCCTCTCCTTGACGCAAAGTATCCCATGAAATCAATGAGCAACTGATCCCAGACGAGGGAATTCTCTCCATAATTTTCCTAATTTTGTAAAACCCATTTAGTTGTTAAAGTGAGGGAAAAAAAAGTGCACGTTTTATCATTACAGTATTTTCCTATTTGACTGGATTTGGGCGCGCATGAATAAATTCAGTTCTCACTTCTCACACATATCCATTATAAGATAGCCATAAAATTTTATCAACCACCAGTCTGTAAATAGCGGAAATTTATATGTTTTTCTTTTATCAGAAAGGAAATTTATGTGGTAAGGAGAGGCAAAAGTGCATAAATTTAGGGACGAAAAGTATAAAATTTTCGGAGGTTTTTCAAATAGTTTGGTAGTATAATAAAAAAAAATGAATATAATGTAGACTGACACTTTATAGAAAAAGTATGATATGTTTGTGCATTAATTCATATGCCATCGGCAGGTGACTATAAGTTAGCAAAAATAACATGTTTCGTTTTTTAGACCATTAGGGCTTGCATGGTAACCATTTTATTCCGAAAACTGATTTTGATTAAAATGACTTTTTCTGATTTTGTTCCTGAATGAGTTTTAAAGAACCGGAAACACGTTTGATAATTGCACAGAATTTCTGTTTTGAAAAACTGTTGCTCTTCTTAATTTTTTTCATTTAAGTCAAATAATTATGTAATTACTTTGTAAAATTTTATTCTAAATTGAAGACTAATTTCCAATGCACACTAAAAAAATTTAAAATACATTTATTTTTTTTAGCGTGTCATAATAAATGAAACACAAATTTTAATACATGACATTTGAAGTTCGATTAAAGCATGAGACACGTTCCCATATTAAGGACTCATTTTTTTCTTTAAATGTTGCGTTGTCCAAATACATACAAACATAGCAGTCGAACAATCAAATTATCATTGAAAAAAAAATCAAATTATCTTCCTTGATACGAAATACAAGTCCTTCACTATCATTTTGCAACTTCTATCCTAAATCCAAGTGGGTGTTTGGCTCCAGCTCCACGTGCAGATGGTCACATTTTGTGACGCACAAGTACGAATATATATGTTACTATCTACACATTGGATGCCCTCATCTTCTGCAATATTTTTTGTAGAAGAGTGAATCTATGAAATCTAGGAAATTTAGGTCCAAAATTATGAAAATGAGGTCAAACTAGTCTCATCTAAGCTTTTTCTATTTTTAGGAATTTCCTAAAATTTTTGTGATTTTTTAAAAAAATTTCAATTTTTTTCGAAATTTTTTATTTTTATTTTTATTAGGTTGAGAGAAAAGTGACAAGAAAACTGAAAGAAAAAAGTGAGAGATGTGAGATTTCATTTTGTTTTGTGATTCTCAAAGTGATTATAATTTCAGAACCAACTTTTTTTTGGTTCTGGATTTTGCTCTAAAAGTGATTCTGATTCTCCAAAACTGATTCTTGGAACAGAATCAGAATCAGAATTATTTGCGTTACCAAACATGATTATCATTCTTTACTATTCCAGGGAACAGAATCAGAGAATCAGAATGGTTACTGACCAAAGTTCCAAAAGTGTTGATACATGGTATTGTTCTTCGCTAGTTGATCTTTTTCCACCGATCTATGATGACATCTGAAAGAAAAAATTGCAAGATTTTTATTAGTATTATTGTTGTGACCAAATTTTCTTTCTTTTTGCCATCAAGAGAACTAGCCAAGGGTCCAAAAGGAAAAATAAAAATGTTTTTGTAACAAGATTTAAGAAACTTATTTTAATGTTATTACTAACGTACAGGTAGTCAAAGGTTAAATTTTCACAGCATATGTTACCAGAATAAGTTCGCTCGAGTTTCAATAGATAAAAGATAAAGCTTAACATTTCACATGTACGCAATAAAAAGTTCAAGTAACTTTTGGAGGGGGGGAAAAGATTTTTCTTAAAACATCACTTTTGGAGTATTTTCTTATAATCTCTGTTTTACCCTTAACTCTTGGAAAAAATGAAAGTATAAAAAATTGGAGAAAACTAAATAATTAACATACCAATAAATGAATATATATATATATGAATAATGGTATTAAACTATGCAATTTTTGTTTTAATATGATAGGAATATGTTCACTAGAAGTCCTAAAACTTGATATGAAGGTGCAATTAAATCCTAAAACTTGTAAAAAGCACAATCAAGTCCTAAAACTTTTCAAATTAGTCCAATTGAGTCCTTTTGTTAACTTCATCCGACTTGCCTAACAAAAAAATGCTAACATGGCTTTTTTTTAGTATTTTCTCTTCCTTATGTGGCGATGACATGTCTAAAACGACATCATTTTGTCAAAATCTAATTCCTAACATTTTTTTATTTAATTGTAATTAAAATAACCCAAAATTAAAATTATTAGAAGAAAGCCCTCGTTGCCACCCACTGTCGCCGAGAATGGTTGGCGAGGGTCGTTGAGCCCCTAGGCGAGGCCACTGCCCTCACTGTGATCTATGAGAGCTAGACCTAGCGATCCCTATCGATCATTTCCCCAGAAGGGCTGGCCCTCACCGTCGGATTCTAGCTACTTCTGCTTTTTTTTTAGCTTATTTTGTTAATTAAATTTAAATAAATATATATTAAAAATTAGATTTGGACAAAACAAATTGTTTTAGCCATGTCATTGATACATAGGAGAGAGAAAATATTAAAAAAATTTACGTTAGCATTTTCCGTTAGCTAAGTTGGATATAGTTAACAGAAAGATTTAGCTGCACTAATTTGATAAATTTTAGGACTTGATGGCACTTTTTGTAAATTTTAGGACTCAAAGTGAACATATCTTAATTTGACAAATATTGCCACTTTGATAAAACAAAATAAGATGTTTAACAAAAAGAACAAATATAAAGTAAATAAAGGAAAAGGCTTCAATAATAATAAAAATGTCAAATGACAAAAATTGATTACTCATTCTGTATATTTAAAGGGTTAATTAATGTAAGAAGTTATTGATAACAAAAATTTTTGGAAAAAAATTCAAGTAAATGAAGTCGTCAACTCACGAAATAAAATGAGTAACCAAAATTTAGGGTGATCTTTTTAAATATTTTAAATTAATCAATCATTTTTTTCACATATAATTAAACATTTAAAAACATATAAGGAGTATCTAATTGTTGTCATTCGACTTTTGTGCTATTGAGGCCTTTTTCCTCTTTGCTTGATTGTGTTTCCCTTTCTTTAAAATATTTGATTACTTATATTAATATTCATCAATTTTCGACAATTTTTGTTTATTATTTAGTTTTATCCTAACCTTTTAGTTAATTTTCTTTCCATTTTCCTTTTATAGAAGCCAAGGGTGAAAGAGAGATATAAATTAAACAAAAAAGGGGATGTAATCCCCCCAAAAATTCACATGATAACGGAAGATATATGAGGCGATTAAGGGCGATAACAAAATGAAAGTTTAGAGGGGTAATGTGTAATAGATGAAACTTTCATGACAAACCGTTTAGTTTAGTGAAGCGTACCTCGTACTTTTAAGGAATCTCATTCATTCTTCCCTAAATATGCTTAATTGCATATCCGACAAATATTGTGTCCATGGACATATCCTTAAATTAGTGATTCTATTTTTTCTCTAGCGTGCTCCAATATTAAGATTTGGATATTTCTTTATCCTACAACGACAACCCCCCCCCCCTCCGGTATAAAAAAATTATATATTATTCTTCTCCATTTTATAATGATTCAAATACTTCATCATAAAATAATTTTGACATTTTCTACCCTACAACAACAGTCCTAGAAAAATTTCAATTTTAAGGCTCGGTTTATTTTGCAACATATATATATTTTAAGTGATCACTTGTATTGCTTAGATAAATAATATAGGAATGTTTAGACATAAAGTGTTGTCGATATGAAAATAATATCTACTGACTAATTAGTTCAAGTGATACAATCGATCAATTTTAGGAAAATATTTTTCAAATCATTAATTTTTTGCCGAGCAAACAATGCCTAAAATATTCTTCTCATGCCATATAAAAACATATGTACACACATATATACACATATAATTAATACAATTTATTGATATTACGTATAATTTTCTCCATTATATAGCGATTCAACCATTTTGTAACAAAGTAATCTTGCTTAATATCTTATGGATCTCAATATTTTGCATACACAACGACCCTTGTTCATTTTGCTTCTGTAGACATGAAAATAGAAATTTGTTCTTTCCAATATAGATAAAAAGGATGAAAATAAAAAGTAAATTGTGTTTTGATAGGCTGAATTCAATCATATTCGGTGAAAAGTAAGTACACGTTCGTTGATTTTTCCCTCCAAAATCTTTCCACGTTGCGAACCTGAGAAGCCATTCCAGCATTTCATCTCCGTTGAAACTCCAGCGAAAAGCTCCACCGGATCCATGCTCTCCGTCCCTCATGACCATCTCAATCCGACCCCAATTGGGTCGTCTCCTTCACATCGCTCCTCTGTCTCTACCGAATCTGAGATGGGTCTCTTCTGCTGCAGTCACTGCAACGCCTCCCCATCTACAAGACCATGTGCTCACATTCTTCAATGCCGGAAACACCCACGAGCAAGGCTACGACCGCGAGCTGGCCCTCGTGTTGGCCCTCAAGTCCTGCGCCTCTCTTTCGGCCGCTTCTCAGGGTCGTCAGCTCCACTCCCTCGTCCTCAAATCCGGGCTTCTCGCCAACTCCTTCGTGCGTAACAGTTTGACTAATGTGTACGCGAAGTGCGGCTTGATGGATGAGGCTGGGATTTTGTTTGGTTCTTGTGGAGACGCTGGTGTTGTTTGCTGCAATATAATGATTGCTGGGTATGTGAGATCTGGCCGTCTGTGGGATGCTTTCCAAGTGTTTGAGAAAATGACGATGAAAGAGTGTGTTTCGTATACGACTATGGTAATGGGGTTCACGCAAAATAAGTTCTGGGGGGAGGCGATCAAGGTCTTCAAGGATATGCGGGTTGCTAACATCATCCCTAATGAGGCGACTTTGGCTAGTGTCATCCCGGCTTGCTCACATTCTGGGGAACTATGGAACTGCAGAATGCTTCATGCTTTGGCGATTAAATTGCTACTTGACAGTAGTGTTATTGTGTCGACGAATTTGTTGCACATGTATTGTATTTGTTCAAGCATAGAGGAAGCAAGCAGGTTATTCGAGGAGATGCCTGAAAAGAATGTAGTTTCATGGAATGTGATGTTGAACGGGTATTCAAAGGCAGGACTCGTTGATTTGGCTGGACAATTGTTCAAGAAGATTCCGAGTAGAGATGTGGTTTCTTGGGGTACATTGATCGATAGTTATTTGCGGGTGCAGAGGTTAACTGAAGCATTGATCATGTGCCGTGAAATGCTTTGGCATGGATTGAGGCCGAATGATGTGATGCTTGTTGATTTGGTTTCAGCTTGTGCTAGGTCGGTGCTAGCTATGGAGGGGCAGCAACTTCATAGTTTGATAGTGAGATGTGGTTTTGACTGTTGTGACTTTGTCCAGGCAACAGTAATCCATTTCTATGCAGCTTGTGGCAGGATCGACCTAGCTTGTCTGCAATTCGAGATTGGGTCGAAGGACCACCTTGCATCTCTGAATGCCCTCATTGCAGGATTTGTAAGAAACGGAATGATTGACCAGGCTAGGCAGATGTTCAACCAGATGTTAGAAAGGGATGTCTTCTCATGGACCACCATGATTTCTTGTTATGCACAGCAAGAGCAGCCAAATATGGCTCTTGAGCTCTTTCACAAGATGGTTGCAAGTGGGCTCTGCCCTAATGAAGTAACAATGGCGAGCGTCTTCTCCGCTATTGCTGCTTTGGGTTCCCTGGAAGAAGGATCATGGGCTCATGAATATGTACAAAAGAACTCCATCCCTCTCAATGGCAATTTGAGTGCATCAATAATTGACATGTATGCAAAGTGTGGTAGCATCAGTTCTGCTCTGGAAGTGTTTCAGCACGTTCGAGACAAGGGTCGGGATGTGTCACCATGGAATGCAATTATATGTGGGTTGGCGATGCATGGACATGCAAATCTGTCTCTTGCAATATTCTCCAACTTGCAGAAACAAAACATCAGGCTTAATTCAATTACATTTATTGGAGCCCTAACTGCATGTTGCCATGCAGGCCTAGTTGAGGAAGGGAAAAAATCTTTAGAAGCATGAAGGTTTTATATGATGTGGATCCAGATGTTAAGCACTATGGTTGTATGGTGGACATATTAGGTAGAGCTGGGAGAATACAAGAAGCTGCGGAATTGATTAGGACCATGCCCTTGGAAGCAGATGCTGCAGTATGGGGTGCGCTTTTGTCGGCATGCAGAACACATGGGAATGTGGACATAGGAGAGTGGGCAGCGCAGAGTTTGGAAAATTTGCAGCCAACTCATGGGCCTTGTAGGTTTCTTCTATCAAACATATATGCAGATAGGGAGGTGGCATGATGCCTTTTCTGCAAGAAGAGTTATTCACAGTCAAAGACTGAAGAGGTTGCCTGGTTGCAGCGGTGTTGGGTGATTCCGCTGCTGCTTCTATTTGTTTGAGATACAGCCGGATTCATGGGTTCTTTTTTGCACCCCCAAAAGTAACAGTCGTTAGTGACTAGGTCCAGTAAACTGATGCCATATGGCCATCAACTCACTCAGGCCCTGCATTTTCATTGCCGGTATTGATTTTAGATTGGGCTTCAGGCAAGTGTTTGATGTAAAGTTGGTCTTGAGATGGGAGAGGCATCACATGTTGACAGCTCAATTGGAGACATCGCTTAAGATTTCAATCCTTTCATAGTCCCCGCTATGCTTACATTTCCATGATCGACGCGCTAAAAGAAAAGCATCAGATTTGCATTGCTTGTCATGTTGTTGTATTTCGAAGACGTGCAAAGGCAATCCATCTCAGCTACTTTTTACTCTTCTTGCATAGTTATCTTTGTCAGCATGGTTCCCATAGAGTGCATTATACTGATTACCCGCGCAATCCACAGTCACTTGGGATCCAGCATCATCAACCCTCATGAACTCGGGCTTTTTACTACAAAATGGGTTAAAGAAAATTTATCTTTTTAGTCGATTTGGATTTGCGGCGAGGAACATACAAGAAAGGGGCTTGTTCGGCAGTTGAACATGCCGAACAAACCCCTGTTCGGGCGCTTCAAGCGCCGAAACAACAACACAAAAATAAAAAAAAATTCAACAAAAGCCTTGTTTCGGCAGTTGGACTCCGACAAAAAGGAAAAGAGGGGGGGTGGGGGGTGTTTATAAAAATTAAAAATTAGTATGAAATTATAAAAAGAAAAAAATATCAAAAAATTCTAAAATTTCCATAATTCCAAAATTAAGGAAATTGACCATGTACAACGAGTCGGTCCTATTTTTGATGGTTTTTTCCCTTTTAGACATTTCGAAATGCATTTTGCCCCGCCTTATACAGGCAAATTGTCTCGAAATTTCAAAAGTTTCCAAAAAAAATAATTCCAAAAATTAGTAAAAGTGGGCCATTTTAATTGGCCAATCCTACTTTTAAGGATTTTTCTCAATCTATCTTTTCAAAATGATGATTTTTTTTGCCCCTTATGAAAAAAAATGTTCACGAAAAAAATATCAGTATTTTAATGGTCCAAGCATGGAAAGGTTTTTAAAAAAAAGTTTTGGCAATTTCTTCATATTTGTAGTTATACGAATCTATTTTCTTATTTTCGGATATTTTCTTATATGGAAAATAATATTGAAAATTTACGACAAATTGACAAATTTCAAAAATTACTTTTTCGCAAATTGGATTCCTCACATGCTTCGTTAAAAGCTTTCTGAAATTATCTTTTTCCAATGCCTATAGATTCAACGATGTCAACAAATAGCACTATCATCTTTATTATGTAACCAGTCTTGTACAATCAAATTTATAATAATACTAATTTGTGGTTTATATGGTTTTGCTCATAATGAGTCAGCGTCACATTCGAATTATGTGTCTGACCCAGATCTCAGCAAGAAAATGAACATGGTAACCGATAAATCAATAAGAAGAGTTGATCTTGAATTTCCAAAGAGACTTCGGAATTGTGCATAGAGCGTTGCTTAACCTCAACGGAGATTCATTTTAGCACAAGTTTATTGTAATTTAGTCTGACTGAATTTTCCTTTTCCAACGAATCATCATGTCTTGCTCTGAAACCAAACACTGACGTTGGACACCTGACAACTCTCTATCCAATATCAAGAGAACTTAACCAATAAGACCAGATGACAGTGTACGGTACATCAGGGCCAAACTTTCAGGAGGGGGTGGACAAACTAGAATTGTTGGGCTTTTGGGGTAAGGGGGGGGAAAAAAAAAAAGGGAGAGGAGGGGGGGGGGGGCCGGCAGTGAAAAAAAAAAGGGAGAGTAGGAGAGGGGGGGGGGGGGGGGGGGGGGTGGGAGGGGCGGGGGGGGAGGAGAAGAGGCCAGAGAGGGGAGAAGAGGGGGGAAAAAAAAAAGAGAGAAGGGGAAAGGGAGAGGAGAAGGGGGGGGGGAGGGAGGGAGGAAGGGGAGGGGGGGGGGGGGGGGGGGAGGGGAAAGGGGGGAAGAA
>JAGVVM010001059.1:0-14515 GCA_019149425.1 Psidium friedrichsthalianum | reverse complement strand
CCCCCCCCTTCTCTTCAATTGACTCTCCTAGACTGCAACGCCTGAACGTCTTGTCCCAAGGGCGGTCCTCCGTCGACTCTGATCACCTTGACTGTTCTACTTGAATGTTGTACAACTCTGGGCCTGTTATTACTATTCTCGCCAAACTTCGTCCCAACGATTGGCGTCCTGCAGGCACTAACTTCCCATACAACGCTTCAAATGGGGCCATCTAAATGCTTTGTTTGTAGCTGTTGTTGTGTAGGCGAAATCCACTAGGTTGTAACTGCTCCTTCAGCTACTTTGAAGTCGTATTACACACGCTCTCAGCAATCTCCTCCAAGAGTCTGTATAGTCCTTTCTGATGTCCATCAGTCTGAGGGGTGGGTAGGCTTACTGAATCTTAAAACTCGTCCTTAGAGCACCCTGCAGACTCTTCCAAAATGTAGGCTGTGAAAACGAGGGTCTCGGATCCGACACGATGCTTACTGGTACCCATGCAGTCTCACAATCTGCCCACATTAAAGTTCTACCAGTGTCTCAACGTAGAGTCCTTTCGCACGCAATTAAAAATGTGCGGACTTGGTCGTTCGAGTCCACTATCACCCCAGATGGAGTCGTTTCCTCTCTGATCCTCCTTGGCAAGTCCTGGTCACGAAATCCATGGTGATATGCTCCCAATTTCCACTCTGGGATTTCCAACGGTCTGCCAATAGCCTCAGGCTTTACAATGGTTGCGCCGTCACCTGCTGACAGTCAAGCACTTGGCTACATGATTAGCCACATCCACCTTCATTCCATTCCACCAGTAGTGCTGTCGCAGGTTCTGGTACATCTTCGTGCTTCCTGGGGGATACTGTAGTTACTCTGGGCTCCTGATAGACTTCTTTCCTTCAACTCTTCGTCGTTTTGGCACACACAGACGTCCTCTAAACATTCACTATCCCGTCTTCAGTTACCTTGAAATCATCTTTCCGCTCTTCTGCATCCATCGTCACAATCTCGAATATCTGGGAGTAGTTTGCAACTCTTAACCCTCAATTCAATCTCGGGTTTCAATCTGCAGTGTGGCCATTAGCTCGAGAGGCTTCCTACCTCAACCTTGAACTCTGAGTCTCTGATTTCCTCCAGCAACGTCCATTCTTTTAACCATCATATGCGCGATTGCTCGACTTTCGGCTCAGAGCATCCGCACCTTATTCGCCTTTCCTGGATGTATAGGATATCACAATCAAGTCTTTCAGCAACTCATCCATCACGCCGTTTGTCTCATGTTTAATTCCTTTTGCGAAAACAAAATACTTCAGACTTTGGTGATCTGTTGGTAAATCTGGAACTTCTCTCCCACCAGATAGTGTCTCCAAATCTTCAATGCGAACACTATGGCTGCCAGCTCCAAGTCATGCGTCGGATAATTCATCTCATGCGGCCTCAGCTGTCGAGATGCATACGCTACTACTCGTCCATGTTGCATCAAGACACATCCTAGACCTCTTAGCGAAGCATCGCTGTAAATCTCAAATCCTCAAGGTCCGGATGGGGATGGTCAACACTGGTGCGGAGTTAGCCTATCCTTCAAAGCTCCTGAAAGCTTTCCTCACACTTTGCATTCCATTCAAACTTCGACTCCTTCTTTAACAATCTGTCATCGGAGCGGCTATCGCGGAGAACCTTTCCACGAAGCGTCGGTAATAGCCAGCCAATCCAAGGAAGCTTCTTATTTCAGTCACGGTGTTGGCCTTGGCCATTTCTCTACAGCTTCAATCTTAGCTGGATCCACTGATATTCCTTCTCCAGATACAATGTGCCCAAGGAACGCCACTCTGTTCAACCAGAACTCACACTTACTAAACTTGGCGTACAGGGAATGCTCCCTTAGTGTCTGCAGCACAATCCTCAAGTGTTCCTCGTGGTCTTCAGCATTCTTCGAGTACACCAGGATATCATCGATAAAGACTATCACGAATCGATCCAAAAACTTCTTGAACACTCTGTTCATCATATCCATGAATGCAGCTGGGGCATTTGTCAGCCCAAATGGCATGACGGTGAACTCGTAATGCCCATATCTTGTCCTAAAGGCAGTCTTCGGGACATCCTCCTTCTTAATCCTTAGCTGGTGATAACCTGTCCTCAGGTCTATCTTGGAGAATACACATGCTCCTTCCAGCTGATCAAACAGGTCGTCGATCCGTGGCAGGGGGTACTTGTTCTTGATCGTCACTTGGTTCAGCTGTCGGTAGTCAATACACAGCCTTAGTGATTCGTCTTTTTCTTAACGAACAGCACCGGAGCTCCCCATGGCGAAGCACTGGGGCGGATAAATCCTTTATCCAGTAGCTCTTGCATTTGCACTTTCAACTCCTTTAGTTCAGACAGTGCCATCCTATACGGTGCCTTTGAGATTGGCTCAGTTCCAGGTGCCAACTCAATTACAAACTCCACTTCACGCTCTGGTGGCAAGCCAGGCAATTCTTGAGGAAACACATCGGGGTATTCCCTTACTACAGGCACCTCCTCCAATTTCACCTCTTGAGCCGACGAATCTATTACAGATGCCAAGAGTCCTAGGCAACCCTGATCCATCAGCTTGGTTGCTTCTATCGCGGAAATCCAAGGAATTGAGGTTCCACCTCGATTTCCCTTAAACTCATACTCAGGCCCATCTACTGGGTTCAACCTTATCATACTCCTACTGCAGTCAATAACTGCTCCAGTCTAACCAACCAGTCCATGCCAACAATTACGTCGAAATCATACATGGGCAGGACAGCTAAGTCAATCTTCTCAATTCTACCTCCCAAAGCTATCTCACACCCCTTACATCCCAACATAACAACTACTCTATCCTTCAAAGGGGTGGCCACATGCAATATAATATCCAATGGTCTAGTTTCTATTCCAGCCAACGCAGCAAAACGTGCAGATATGAACGAATGGGATGCACCAGGATCAAACAAGGCATAGGCGGTATGACCACAGAGAGAAATGGTACCTGTGATCACCCCTGGCGCATTCTCAGCATCCTTGCGCGCCACAGCATATACTCGTCCCTGAGCAGGTGGACGGTTCAGAATCCCTTGAGGAGCATTCGCCACTGGTGGCTGCTGCTGCGGTTGGAACTGGGGTCTCGGACCATTCCTCGGGCAGTTCCTTTGAATGTGCCCCATCTGCCCACATCTGAAGCATCCTCCCGTCTTCTTCGGACAGGGGCTGTTCCCATGTCTCCTGCCACAGTCACGGCAGTTCTGATTTCCAGCAAATGGTGGCTTTCCCAAGGTCCTCCTTGCAGGTGGAACGAACCTGCGGTTGTCCTTCATCGGCCTCTTGCCGAAATCTCTGAAGTTCCTATTTGGTACGAACCGCGATCCAGATGCGGCGGCCTTCTCTTGCAGATCTCGCTCTATAGCCAGGGCTCGTTCATAAATCTCATTATAATCTCTCAGCCCAGTAGCAATGATCATGCTCTTCAGCTCGGGCCTCAGTCCTTCTCTGAACCTTCTGGCCTTGTCCCACGGATCCTCTATCAGCCTTCGAGCAAATTTGGACAGTCTGGCAAACTCGCCTTCATACTGGTCTACTGTCATTGACCCTTGGCGAAGTCTGATGAATTCCTCCATCTTCCTCTCCTGGGCTGCCTCGGAGAAGTACTTTCCATTAAACGCTGCGCAGAAAGCAGCCCAGTTCGGCCTCATGCCATCAGGAAAGACTCGTCCTCTGGTGGCCTTCCACCAATCATCTGCGGTGCTCTGGAGCTGATAGGTCGCCAGTGAGACCTTCTCTTCATCCGTGCATCCAAGCACTGTGAAAGCTTTCTCCAGCTGCTCGATCCATAAGGCAGCTACTTCAGGTCCTCCAGTGCCATCAAACTTCGAGGGTTGCAGCTTCAGAAACTGCTCTACTATATGATGGGTCTGACGTCCTCCATTGCCATGCCCATTGCCCCCATGGGCTCCATTTGCAGCGGCCAAGGCGGCCTCAGCTGCTTGGGCAACAGTGGCAGCTCTCTCAGCAGCTTGCCTACCCATCAGATTACTCACTTCTGTTAATACCCTCATCATCTCTTCTATCCTCGGGTCTCCTTCAGGTGCAGGAGCCCTTGAACTCGATGCAGCGGCACTGGGTCTTCTGCCCCTATTGCTCATCCTCGCTAATCACTCTCACCTAAATCCAATAAAATTCCATTTAGGAATTTGAAACCCTAAAACTAACAACCAAGCTTTCGTCTACTGTCGCGTCCACTGACATGAATATGCATGAAAAGTTCGCTGCAGCTTTTAAATGCAATTGGACTAGGAAGACACCTAGACTCACCCTGACAATGCACAACCTAGGCCACTCCATTCGCCACCTCAACTAGAAGCCTGTCAGGAGCCGCTCCTTGATCGGGTCTCTGCCCCGGCGACCACTCCCCGCCCTCCTCATTTCTTGGTGCGAACAGTTGTCCTAAGTTACCCACGGCCAGAGAGAATCCCACTCCACGTGTCCCATACCACGCTTCATTGCAGTTTTTAGACGTCCCGTCAGACCTGTCCCATACCAGGCTGACGGTTACCCAACCCAATAAAATATGATGCATGCGCTTTTCAAACCTCGAATCTTTATTTTAAATCAACTTCATTTTAAACCATTTTTCTTTTGATGCAGAAATCGTGCAATGCATGATGGTCAAGCAGCGCGCAACAGCCGACTAGGCATACAAACACAAGCAGTATCTAGCAGTCTAACCACTCAGCAATCAGCAATCAAGCACCCTACTCATGGGGCTATGCTTTAGAACCTTACCTCAGGTCCTGACGCATCTGCAGATTAGTTCAAACACCATAGTCTATAGCCGTACTAGACTAATCGTCTAACTCTGCAAGCACATGCGCCAATCAATTCATGCATTTTACCCTTCCTAATTCCTAGGTCTAGGGTCTTTCTATCTAACTACCCCAAATCAACAGCCTTATCACTCCAAATCCTCGAATGGTCTCGTATCGAGCTGACCTTGCTCTGATACCACTTCGAACGGGGATGTCACGCCCCGAACCCCAATCGAGCACGCGACACCCCTGTTCATAACCATTAACGAATCCCTGCGTACACCTGGCCTACGAGTAGCGACGGCCCAGGATACTCATCGCGGCCAAGCGACGCTAGCGCAAAATGACAACAATCTAAAACCTGCGGAAGCGTGCCTTCTACACATGCATACATACAGAAGATAGTAGGGTAGCGAGAAAGGACAAGAACACTTTTACAAAAGATAATACACATCATATATATATATATAGAGCGTTAGATACAGACTCCCAAAAGAAAACCTCATCTATGGTCATGCTATCTACGCTCTCAAAAGACTAGACCAGAACATCGGGACTCAGTCCACCTCGAGCTCCTCCTCGGGATCCTCCTCGGGGTCCTCCTCGGGGTCCTCCTCGGGATCCTCCTCATCTGTGTCCATGGCGTCGCCCTCCTCGTGACCATCGACCTCGGAACGTCCTGGGGACGGTAACTCCTGCAGTGGGTCGGGGTCGATCACCTCACCACCATACTCGGCTGGCTGCAGCAGGATCGGGTCGTCCTCCATGGGAATCGGGGAGTCTCTCTGGGGTCCCTCGAAGCCATACAGGCCCTCTCTAAACCAGGCCTCGTATCTATGGGGTACAAGATAAGGTCCACCCTGATCTACTAACACAGTGGTCACATGCCTATGCCACAGAGTGGCGTGCATATCAAAATGGAGGGTGATCTCGGTGTCCATCTGTACTGGTAGTCCAAAAAGCATCGGCGGTGCAGCCATCATGGGTGACCTGGATCTGTAAAAGAAGGGCAACCACCGCCCATGAGTCGAAACTCAATAAGCTCACCACTAATCCTAACGTAGGATAGTGCATACTAGCGGGGTTGGTCCTATTCAGTGGACTAGGTTCACGGTCTAGGGCTCAGTCACTCTCAGTTTCATCGGTACTAGCACCCTCAACACGAAAATAAATAGGCAGGGTATATCGATACGATTCACAAGATATAGACAGGCAATAACAGCAGTCAATCACAATGCCATATGCAATGAATCAGGCCTCAGTCGGCCATGTCGGTTCCCAGTGGAACATGCCCGTCTATCGCTCCAATTCCCATCAGGGCTCATTCTCAGCAGTTGGCAAATACCACACTGCGTCTCGAACGCCTTACGTTGGTCTCCCTTTTCTCTCCATTTCCCCTCTGGGCACATTCTCGCGTCACAACTCTGGTGACTCATGCCATGCTCTCAATGAATGCGGGGCCCACATGATTGCAATCAGCCAATCAAACATAGAGCATGCATGAAATGGCACATAAACACAGTACAGAGCATATCAAGAGATCATCAAAGAATTACATGCTCATCAATCCAAACTACAAGAGAGCTAGCACCCCAAATGCAGTTTCCCAGCCAGGCAGGCTCAAAGGTATAACTCATGCCAATTCTCTAGCCAAGCCCATATCACTTAGGATCCTCGCCTCAGCGGCTCGATAACTCGGCCTAAGCCCATTTACTCGGATCAGTCCCCTGGGAGTCAATGTCCCACGACTAATGATTCAGTGTTTTATTAACCCCTTGGTTATAGTCGAATTAGGCAAAGTTGGTTCAGGGCCCAATTAGAGGGTTCAAGTTCAAATGGGCCCTAAGCCCGGTCCAAGGCCCAAGGGTAATTAAGTCCACTAAGGTAAGTCGGCCCATTATGAGGTTTTAAGCCCATTAGTCAAGGGCCCATTAAGGTTCAAGGTCAAGGTTAGGCCCATTAAAAGTTGGGCTTATTAAATTAAGTTGGGCCTAATTAGGATCCAAGGCCCAATAACCATTCTTAGGCCCATTAATAATTCTTAAGTCCATTAAGTAATTAAGGCCCATTAATATTAAATTTTCGTGTAGGGCCCAAGCCCATTTTCAAGGATTAGTTAATTAAGCCCAATTAGGTCATTTTAGGCCCATTTAGTCATTCTAGGCCCATGTACATTAGTGGGCCTCATAAATTAATGTTCCAAACCATCATTTGGGCCCATTCAATTGAAATTTTCGTCCATATAAGGCCCATTAACAACCTTGGGTTCAATTAGAATTATTTAGGCCCAAATAGCTTAAAATTTGCACCCCAAGCCCAATAGGACCTTTAGCCCATTAGTCCACACGCCCATAATACTACTTCCAGCCCATTAGTATAGTTTCAAGGCCCAATCTCTCTCTCACACGGCCCACACGCACGGCCCCACACAACACAACTATCCAAAGCCCAATTAGACTTAATTCCACATTTACTCACTAATCACCTGATTAGCAACTAAACCAACCAACCACACATGCATAACAACTAGCCTAAGTCAAGGATTAGAGGATTGCTTACCTATTCGGGGCCGAAAATGACGACGGGACGAGGTGGACGGCCGGGTGGAGGTCGCGGCGGACGGAAGCTAGCCGAGAGGAAAAGAGAGAGTGACGGTGAGTTCGGGGTTTCGTAAGGCCATAGCCGCGGGAATGGAAAGAGAGGGCGCGAGGGGCTTACCGAAACGAGGTGGTGGCCGGAGGTGGCCGGATGGCGGCGGACGATGACGACGTTGAGGACGGCACGGGCGACGGACGGGCGGTGCTCTCGACGGCTGGACGGGAACGACGGGAAAAGAGGGACGGTGAGGGACACGGTTCGGACCAAAGAAATAAATAAATAAATATAGATAAATAGAAAGGACTAAACAGATGTATGTAATGAAATATAAACATCATAGATAAGTGATATTGAATGCTTAAAATTGTTTTTGCCCTCAATGCATGTGTTCCTTAAATGCTCGATTTACTACTCAGTTCTAGCTTAAGCAATCCACTTGAGAATATATGTTTCTAGTAACTTTTTGCCCATGAACTTTTACATACATCATGTAGTTTTCTTTACTGCTGTCTAAATTGACATCATGGTATTTACTCTCAAACAATTGTAAGCTAATTAAAAGCATCTTCCCTAGATTAACTTCTACCTTTTCACTTTTTAGCATATGATGTTTTGACAATATTGAGCAACCGATCTTGAAAACTACATTTAAAATGACGTTTAAAGTAACAACAGCATTCAACAAGGGGAGAGTGTTTGCTGAGGCCAAGGGGCCCAGATAAAGAGTGGCTCCCAACAAATTTTTAGGCTGGCGAATACAGCAGAGATGAACCAAATTACGCATCAAAATGGGGGAAAGTGTTTTTTTTTTGGTAAGGTCAAAATGGGGGAAAGCGTTCTTGAACTATAAATGTGAAATTAGAATAACTCACAAGAGATGCTTTTTAATATAACAATAACCTTTAGCAATGAAGCTCCCGTGTTAAGTGTGCTAATATGAGAAAACTACCAAGATGAGAACCTTCTCGAAAAGCACCAACCTATATGCCAAACAACAAAATTGTGAGGCTCGATATAGGATGAGCTAAAGTGAATAGTACCTTGAGTAGGTTAATCCAAAGGTGTCATAATATGGTATAATAATGAGACCCTCTCTAGTAGGTATGTGGCTCAAAGGCAAATCACACAAAATCACACATCAGCTAGTGGGCCAGTAAAGATATGTTCTAATGAGGTCAGGAAGTGTTTGTCAAGGCTAGAGAGCCCATGCAAGGAGCGATTCTTGGTATGCTTCTAAAATGATGAAGGGAGCGGAAACGATCTAAATTGTGCACCTAATAGTGAGAGAGCGTTCATGAAATTGGAATTAACCAACAAAAGATGGTTTTTTGACTTAACAACAACATTTAGCATTAGAACTCCAATATTAAGTGTATTGAAGTGAGAGCAATATTAGAATGGGCGACATCCTGGGAAAGTTTCAACTAGTATGCTGAAGTATAAAACTGTGAGATTTTATATGGGACAGGTCAAAGTTGATAATACTTCAAGTAGATTAATCGACGAGTGTCACGCTATTATATCAGAGCGAGATTCCTATAGATGTGTGGTTCAGGGAGGAACCACGAGGAAGCTAGTGGACCCATAATGACCCGATCTGACAAGAGTGTGCAATGTTCGCCTGGGTTGGAGAGCCCAGATAATGAGTGACTCTTGACGGTCTTTTAAGATAGCGAATGGAGCAAATTGAATTGTCTTTTAAGGTAATGGCTGTTCAAATTGAAAACGACATCACTCATTTTCATGGCTTCAAAGTTTACTTATTTAAGGTAGATTGTCTTCTCAATAGTGTATATTGTATTGTTCAACGGCTAACATTAAGAAGAAACATAATTTATACCTAACCACGATTTATATCAACTCTTTTCTCATTCGGACTCGACATTCTCAAGCGAAGCAGGCAAAAGTCCGCCCTGCATCGAATTGACTCGCTTACGCATTACAGCCAATTTGAAGGAAAAAGCAAAAAGTCAAACGCCCGAAAAATTAGTTGACTTGATGGAAAAGATAATGAACTCAAGCCAAAACTGACCAATGCGAAACTGGAAAACCACCCCGACGTAAAACCCGCTACCGTGTGAATCCGAGAAAACTCCACTTCCATAAATGGTCAGACCTCAAATAACTCGAGATTTGCCTTTACAGCTCTAATCCCCCAATTCTGTAGTTTGCCAATTAATTTTTGAGGGAAAACTACTAAAAATATCCTAAACATATTGCAATTTTACCAATTCGATCCTAAATTTTTTTTAGCCAATTGAGTCCTAAACCTTTTATATTTGTGTTAATTTAGTCAGTCCGGTTAATTTTGGTAGAAAATCACTGACGTGGCATGACTGGCACTGACGTAGCGCAGCCGGTAATGACGTAGATAATTTTTAATAATATTTTACATATTTATTATTTATTGGAGACTGGCTAGAGGAAGAAGAAAGCGAAGAAAAAAAAAGAAGAGAAAGAAAATAAAAAATAAAAAAATAAAGAAAGCAGTAAATAAATAAATAATTCTAAAATATTAAAATATTATTAAAATTTTCCGTATCAGCGCTAGTTGATCCACGTTAGTGATTCCCAACCAAAATTAACAGAATTGAATTGACATAAATGCAAAAATTTTAGGACTCAATTGTCAAAATGAAAAAGTTTAAGACTAAATTTACACAATTGCAATTAAAGTTAGTATCTTCTTGGTAATTTTTCATAATTTCTCGTATAAGCAATTTGTATAAATCAATATCAAATGGCCATTCATAAAAAGAGCACATCATATGCAATTTGAATTGGGTTCGCCAATAAATACGAATATGTTATCGATTAATTCCAAAAGAAAAAAATAGCACGTGTGAGTTATAAGTGGGTGAGGGCAAAGAGGTCTAACTATTTGGGCTAATTAGGTTGACAAAAGAGGCATAACGTTTGCGCTGATGGCGCATGTCACATGTGGTAATAGTAAATAATTTTCTAAATTCATTCTACTTGACCAAAGTAATATGAAGATTACTCAAATCAAACTAGATTATTTGTAAGATCATGAAATTTGCGCATTTGATTAAACTTTTTTAATCAAGAGTATAGTCATACATGTCCATGTAATGCTACCATTCATTTCGCAGAGGACACGTTCTCTTTATGCGAAAGTGATCTTTCATAGTTGTAGAAAAAAAAAGAGTTAATATCATGAAAAATCCCAAATGGATACACCTATGATAAATTTATCCCAAATTATTTTTTGAGCACCAAAAATCCTAAATTTGTATACTTGTGACTAATTTACCCAAAACTATTTTATTGACTATAAAAAATCCTAAACTAGTACAACTGTGATAAATTTATTCCAAGTTAATTTTTTTACTATAAAAAATTCAAAATTAATACGGATGTGACAAATTTATCATCTATGAGTTTTCATTAAATTAAGTTAATATCACAAAAAACCCCAAATTGATACATCTGTAATAAACAGATGGTAACGTATATACCCGATAAGTGCCACGTGTCATTCAACTTGGCAATTTGACGATAAAATTTAATAGAAACTAACAAAAAATAAATTTGTTATAGCTGTATCAATTTGAGGTAAATTTATCATAGATGTATAAATTTGGGATTTTTGGTAATTAAAAAATAGTTTGAGGTAAATTTTTAACTTTTGTACCAGTTTGATGTTTTTGATGGCATTAACAAAAAAAAAAGTGATCTTTCATAAGTATTACTATTTCCTTAAAAAAACAAAGTATACTAATACTGATCCTCAGAGCTATCATATTACATAATGCAATATATTATCATTCTCAAAATTAAGTATGACTCGCCTGTTTAAATATTTACTTGCAACATGTCGTATTCATTTACGTATTTTCTGCCGCTACTATGGGATTCTACTTACATCAGTCACGTACATATGAACTATGAAGTGATTTGGATGTTTGACATGTACAAATTCAATTAATAGAAAAGGTCAGCCCCATGGGCTGAGTCAACATTGCGTAGTCCGGTCAAATTTTCAACAAGTACGGCCTCTTCATGTCATTTAACACCGCGTACTTCCACAGATATAAATACGCAACCGAAAGAACCTCCAACCTCCATAGCCAAAACCGCTCCAATCCTCTCAGAACCATCACATTAACACACAAAAAGTTGAGAGCAGCACAAGAATTGTCACCTCCATCAATGGCCGCTTACAGGCTTCCTCTCTCTTACTTTCTTCTTCTTCTTCCTCCTCTTCGGGTTGTTCTTCGAAAGAAGGATTGCCGCTTCGATCCAAGTCCCAAAGCCGTCGATACTCAGCTTCGCTGATCATCCAGGGGCTGTGATCGCGAAGAAGCTAGTTGAGGAATTGAGCACCAGGAACAGTTACCCCTTCGCCGAGTCGCTACAGATGGACGTCGCCCAGAAAGATAGGGTTTCGGAACCTCGCCTATCGCCTGGTTCCTCTATCGAAACGACCATGAAGCTCTATGCGATCTTGGAGGCTGTCGAAGATAGAGTGGAGATGCACGATAACATCGGCGAGCAGCGAGACAACTGGAACGAGCTCCTGTTGAACTCGGTCAACATGATGACTCTCACTGCCACCACCACAGCGGCGATGGCTGCCGCTGCGCCGGCTCCTTCGCTGAGAGCGTGCTCCGCTGTGTTGTTTACGGCAGCCACCGGGATGTCGCTCGTGATGAGCAAAATCCAGCCCTCGCAGCTGGCTGAAGAGCAACGTAATGCCTCGAGGTTGTTCAAGCAGCTCCGGAGCGAGATCAAGTCGATGCTTGCACTCCAATCCCTGACTGAGTCAGACGTGAAGGAGACGATGGAGAAGGTGCTGGCCCTTGATAGGGCTTATCCGCTGCCTCTGCTCGGAGCGATGATCGAGAAGTTCCCCACGAAATTTCAGCCTGCCGCATGGTGGCCTAGGGTTTCCAACAACCGCTGCCAATCTCGAGGGCGCAAAATGGTCACAAACACAGAGCGAAACGGATGGAGTGAGGACCTGGAAGTGGAGATGAGAGCCATCGTCGAAGTCCTCAAGAGCAAAGACAAGCAAGACTACCTGAGGCTAGGGAATTTGGCGCTAAAATTGAATAAGATATTGGCAGTTTCTGCTCCTTTGCTCACCGGCATAGCCGCAGCCGGCTCGGCCTTTGGTGGTTCGAAAGCTACAGCAGCGGCAGCAATCGCCGGTACAATGGCGGCTATCATCAACAGCTTCGAGCACGGAGGTCAAGTAGGCATGGTCGTGGAGATGTACAGAAACTGCGCGGGGTTCTTCGAGCTTATGGAAGAGACGATTGAAGCGACGCTCGAAGAGCAAGACTACAACAAGAGAGAGAATGGCGAGATGTTCGAAATGAAGGTGGCGATGAAGCTGGGACGGAGCTTGTCGCAGCTCCGAGACTTGGCAAGAAAATCAATGGCCTCTTGTATAGAAGGGACTGAGGTAGATGAGTTTGGAAACAAGCTTTTCTGAACTCCTTCGAACAAAGATGTACAGTGTACATGATTTATGTTTGTTAAGCTAGCTTAATTAGCCACCACGTTCAATTATGAATATAATTAGAATTTTTTTTACCAAAAAATGAGCAACAGAAACGCCGTACGTTCAAAGGGCAATTCGTAAGACCTTTCGCACGATGTGGACACATCAAAAAGGGTTTGAATCGTCTCAAAAGAGTTGACGCCATTCATGTCCAGTTTCTCCTTGCCCTTTGTTTCTGGGCGTTGACTTTTGCTTCCTTTCCCGTTCCAGAGCAGCAATTTGAGCATATTTCTTATTGCTAGCATGCCCACATAAAAAAAAAAAAAATCGATAGGTAGAGTAAAATTACATTAGGAAATTTTAACTCCTCGAATCAGAAACGGCACGTTCCGACCACGAAAAAAAAAAAAAATGGGGAACGGGGCGTGCTTACATGGATGAGTGAGGGAAGACCGCACGTACATGAGCAGCATATAAATCAATTTATGCAAGATACATCCCATCTGCACGGCACGCCATTAACAACCCGTATCAGAAACATCACGCTAAATTTGAATAATGGGAGGCCACAGGGCGAAATTAACCGGGGTGGAACCTGGCTCCGTTACCATATCAGAACGTCCAACTAAAAAGTTTGAGCCGATAAATAGAGGGAGACCGTATGCTATAAAGAGCGTATAAATCACAAAAAAAAAAATGACATTGGAAGCTTTTAATGCTTAGTTGTTGTTATTAGAGTGTTTTTGTTAGATTAATTAAATATTAAACCACACATTCATCCAACGGTTTAAGTTTTGGAATAATTGGCAGTGATCCTTCAAAATCTCACATGGTATCAGAGGAGGAGGTCTTGAGTTCAAATCCTTCCAGGCTCCTATTTGCTTCCCCAATGATATATGTCCACGCTTAATACAAGGCAAAAAGATCAACTAAGCTGAGGGGAGTATTAGATTAATTAAATATTAAATCACTCCTTTATCCAACAGTTTAAACTTTTGGAACAGTTAGCAGTGGTTCTTCAAAACTCACAATTTTGAGATATTTTATGGCAGTCCGAACAAACAATTGTACAAGGATGAATTTGCATAAGTTTGTCACAGTGTAAGTATGTTGTCATGCTGCCCACACGTGTTAAACATTAAGTGAGCTCGAATAATTCGAGGCATAAGGCTAAACTAAATGACTAGCATGTCATTTCTGACTGGAGCGACGTCGTCTTCGCGTTCCCGTTTGTAGAATTCTTCTTTCGATCCCCAGGCCATTTAGATCCATCTCTCCATTCCCCAAAAGATTCAACGGTGCACTGCTTGTTGCTTTTCCCAAGTTCATATTTTGCATGACTCTTTGACCATAGGAAGGAAACATACTTCCCACCACGCGGCTGTTCTTTAAGGATATTTGGAGACCGGATCTTCGATCTCTTGATAACCGTAGGATGGCAAGAGAGCAAAATTTGCCCGTTTGATCGCAGGATTTTAAAATATTTGTGTTGTTAGAAAATTCCAATCAAAATCTAACAGTGATAGGTGAAGAGAGGGACCGTATGAACATAAAGAATATATCTAAACCTTTATAGGTGCTGAGGTCAAGCGAATAAAACGATACTCAACATATGTGTTTACGACATTTTAGTGAAAGGTACGAAAAAGTTACTAGAATT
>JAGVVM010001058.1:0-41742 GCA_019149425.1 Psidium friedrichsthalianum | reverse complement strand
TTATGGTCATTGTACAAGTTATATATATATTGCGATAGGTCTAGGGGTGAATATACACAGAAATTGAAAGCCGTTCTTTTTGGCTTTACGTTTGCTTCTCTCTCTCTCTTCATCTCCTCTCGTTTTCTCCTCTTTTCCTTCTCCTCTCTTGCCTACATTCCACAGGCTCTTTAATCAGCTTTGTGACATGGTATCAGAGCGGATCTAACTACCTGATTCCTTGATCGTGTCGCTGGTTTGAGAGTCCCCTAATACCCCTTTTCCTTCTCTGGTGTGCAGCCACCTAAAGCTGCAATTTTTATCTATTTCTTTCCTAGTCTCGCTTCATATAAGACTAGGAGAAATCAAATCCATCAGGTTCTCTTTGCGGCTATGGATTTGTTTGCGGCTATGGATTACAACACTTACTAATCAGTGGATTCAAGGGTCAGAATATTTCGTTGATCATGGTTGACTGGTATTGTATGATTTTCATCAAAAATACATGATTGTTGGTATTGATTATACCGAGCGAAGGGCTGTTTTATATTTTGCGCTGAAGTTTCAATCCTCTTGATCTGTGGTAGATATATATTTATTTGGAGATTATCGTCATGAGTACTAGTAAGTCTTCACCAGACAGTATTAATGTTCAGATTACCACTATTAAATTAAATGGAGCCTCTAATTACTTGTTATGGGCTCAAGCTGTCAAAGTCTATATTAATGCTAAGGGGAAACTCAATTATCTTACAACTGACCCCCCTGATGCTGATGCTGAAGAGTATAAGGACTGGATGAGAGAGAATGACACACTTTTGGTGTGGTTATGGAACAGTATGGAGCCATCTATTGCTGCTAATGTGATGTTCCACACAACTGCCAAGGGAGTGTGGGATGATCTTATGGAGAGCTACTCACAGGATAAAAACATGTCTAGAGTTTATGAATTGTACGAGAAGATCTTTAATTTTAAACAGGGGGACAAATCTCTTGGAGAGTATTACAGTGCCTTGAAAGGCATGTGGGAAGAACTCAATCTTTATCAACCCATCACTACTGATCTTGAAAGACTAAAGGCCCAACGAGCTGAATTTCAAGTGGCCAAGTTTCTATCTGGGTTGAATGTTGACTTGCAGCCCGTGAAGAGTCAGCTTCTTGCTGGAGAGAATGTTCCTTCTATGAATGAAGCTTTTTGTCGGATTCAGCGCATTGTTCCTCCATCTTCTACATCATCTAAAGACAATTCAGCACTTGTGGTTAGTAGTGGTAGTCGTGGTCGTGGTGGATTTTCTTATAGAGGCCGTGGTTCAGGGGGAGGCCGTGGCCGTGGTGGTGGACGTAGTGGACAAAGTTTTGATCGAGATAGCCGTCAATGCACATATTGTGGCAAATCTGGTCATATTTTTGACACTTGTTGGGCCAAGCATGGCAAGCCCGAGTGGGCTCAACGATTAGTTACTGCCAATGCTGCTGTGTCTGAAGGGAGTGCTGGAAGTGCGTCTTTTGGTGACACGAATCCATCTATCCCAACTGGGGGTAGTTCTTCTGAGTCTACGGCTCAGGATGATTTAGTTACACAACTTCTCAAGCGTGTCCAGCAACTAGAGGCTTCCAATTCCTCATCCACTGCAACTCTTGCACGAACAGGTAACATGGCCTTTTTCTCTACTTTATCTCCTAGCACCTGGGTCATTGACTCGGGAGCTTCTAGTCACATGACGGGTAAGCAAGAACTACTCTCTTCCCACCAAAACTCTAGTCCTTCGTCTCAAGTTATTTTAGCTAATGGTTCCTCTACTCAGGTGATTGGATCAGGGACTATTTCACTCACACCTTCGTTATCTCTGTCCTCTGTCTTACATGTTCCCCAACTTCCTTTGAATTTGTTGTCTGTTAGTCAGCTAACTAAAGCTCTTGATTGTTCTGTTACATTTTACCCCTCTTCTTGCATATTTCAGGACCTTCAGACAAAGAAGACGATTGGTGGAGGGCATGAACGTGATGGACTCTACTATCTGGATGGTGTCTCTACTACTGATGCCAATGTTCTAGCTGCTAGTTCTACTAGTCCCCTATTATGGCATTCTCGTCTAGGACATTTATCTCTATTTAAGTTACAACAAATAATTCCTGAGTGTAAATCAGTTTCTACTCTTGAGTGTGAGGCTTGTGAACTTGGGAAACATCATCGTAGCTCTTTTCCTAGTCGTAGTGATTCTCGTGCATCTACTTTACTTGAACTTGTCCATTCGGATATTTGGGGACCCACTCGTATTGCTAGTAGAAATGGTTTTAAGTACTTTGTTACTTTTGTGGATGATTATTCTCGTCTAACATGGCTCTATATACTCCATGACCGTTCTGAATTTTTATCTGTTTTTCAATTATTTCATCGTGAAGTCACTAATCAGTTTAATGCATCCCTTAAAATTTTGCGAACTGATAATGCTCTAGAATACTCACAGAAATCGATTTCTTCGTTTTGTTCTAATCTTGGCATTATACATCAAACAAGTTGTACTTATACCCCTCAGCAGAATGGTGTGGCCGAGAGAAAGAACCGTCATCTTCTAGAAGTTGCTCGTTCACTCTTGTTGCATATGCAGGTCCCAAAATCTTTTTGGAGTGATGCTATCCTTACCGCTTGTTACCTAATAAATCGTATGCCTTCCACTGTCCTCAATAATCAGTCACCGATCAGTGTTGTGTTCCCTGACAAGCCGTTATTCTCTCTTACCCCTCGCGTCTTTGGGTGTGTCTGTTTTGTCCATAACTTACGTCCAGGTGCTGATAAACTATCCCCTCGTGCCACCAAATGTATTTTTCTTGGGTATTCGCGTACTCAAAAGGGATATCGGTGTTATGATCCTATGACTTGTACACAATATGTCAGTGCTGATGTTACTTTCTTCGAGGGCACACCATACTATTCTACTGAGGGTAAAGAGTTTTCAACTGACATTGTGGTCGATCCCCCTATCCCGCAATTTATCCCCTTAGACTCTGTTAGTCCTCCTGTATCTCCTCCCTTGCAGGTGTATCAGCGGCGGAAGAAATCTACAGCACCACCAGTCTCCAGCTCTTCCATGCCCTCTGTCCAATCTCTTCCTTGTCTCCTGGTCCAGACGATCTTCCGATTGCGCTTCGCAAAGGTACTCGTTCTTGTAAACAAAAATCCTCTTTCGCTTACCCTATTGAGCGTTATGTGTCTCTCTCACATCTTCCAACCCAATTACATGACTTTGCTCTATCATTACATGCTCATAAAATTCCTACCTCTACCACTGAGGCCTTGTCTCACCTTGAGTGGAAAAGAGCTATGGATGTGGAAATGGAAGCACTAGTGTCCCGCCAGACATGGTCTTTAGTTGATCTTCCTGTTGGGAAAGATGTGGTGAAGTGTCGGTGGGTGTATACTATTAAGTACAATCCAGATGGCTCAGTTGAGCGTCTTAAGGCCAGGCTTGTTGCTAAAGGTTTTACTCAAACATATGGAGTTGACTATTTTGAGACATTTTCCCCTGTGGCACGTCTCAATTCTGTTCGTGTTATTATATCTCTTGCTGTGAATTTTGATTGGCCATTATATCAACTGGATGTGAAGAATGCTTTTCTTTATGGTGATTTGTCGGAGGAAGTATATATGGAGCAACCTCCTGGGTATGTTGCTCAGGGGGAGAATCATAGTAAAGTATGTCGGCTGCATAAAGCCATTTATGGGTTGAAACAGTCTCCAAGAGCATGGTTTGAGAAATTCAGTTCAGTGATTTCCAAGTGTGGTTTCCACCAATGTTATTCTGATCATTCTGTTTTTGTTCGCAAGAAGGAGTCGGGGGTGGTCATTCTTGTTGTATATGTGGATGACATAATTATCTCTGGCAGTGATGCGATTGGTATTTCTGAGGTCAAATCTTTTCTTCAACAGCAATTTCAAATTAAAGACTTGGGAATCCTTAGGTATTTTCTCGGTATTGAAGTTTTACGAAGTAGGAAAGGTATAAATTTATCTCAGCGAAAGTATGTTCTTGATCTTTTGTCTGAGACTGGTACACTAGCATCCAAGCCAGTAGATACTCCTATGGATCCAAATCAGAAGTTTGGAGTTGATGATGGAGATGACGTTGAAGATAAACATCAATATCGGCGTTTAGTTGGGAAACTAATTTATCTTACTGTTACGCGTCCCGACATTTCCTTTGCTGTTGGTGTGGTGAGTCAATTTATGGAGTCACCCAAGAAAGCTCATTGGGATGCTGTTTGTCGCATTCTTCGATACCTTAAAGGCTCTCCTGGTAAAGGACTGATTTATAAACCGAATGGTTCTTCTACTCTAGTTGGCTATTCTGATGCTGATTGGGCTGGATCAGCGTGTGATCGGCGGTCTACGACTGGGTATTGCACTTTTCTTGGTGGTAATTTAATTACTTGGAGAAGCAAGAAGCAGACTACCATTGCTAGATCTAGTGCAGAGGCTGAATATCGTGCCATGGCACATACTGTAGCTGAATTATTGTGGTTGAAATCCCTTCTCCAGGAGCTTGGATGTTCTACCGATCAACCTATTGATGTGATGTGTGATAATCAAGCAGCTATTTATATTGCTGGGAATCCTGTTTTTCATGAGCGAACTAAGCATATAGAAGTAGACTGTCACTTTGTTCGTGATGCTGTGAAGCGGAAGTTGGTTGCTACTCCTTATGTTGCTTCTAAAGATCAGTTTGCTGATATGTTCACTAAAGCGTTGTTTCGTCCTGCCTTTGTTAGTGGTTGTACCAAGCTGGGCATGGGTGACCTATATGCTCCAGCTTGAGGGGGAGTGTTATATTTCTTAAGTGTTTTCTAGGTTTTATTTCTTTTTACTTACTTGGGGGCATTATGGTCATTGTACAAGTTTATATATATATTGCGATAGGTCTAGGGGTGAATATACACAGAAATTGAAAGCTGTTCTTTTTGGCTTTACGTTTGCTTCTCTCTCTCTCTTCATCTCCTCTCGTTTTCTCCTCTTTTCCTTCTCCTCTCTTGCCTACATTCCACAGGCTCTTTAATCAGCTTTGTGACATATATGATCCTTTGAAACTGCAATGATGAAATTTGGGTGCCAGCTGCAAGAATGGTTGTTTTTGGTTTGCTTCCCAAGTCAGTAGCAGCAAATTCTAGTGTTTCTGAGATATAGGCGTGGGTGCAGGACAGCAAAAGGGAATCCTCCTGTTACTTTTGCAATAGCTGCTTGCGAAACTCAGAATGTAAACGTCACTGTCTTGCCTTCTTTTGGGCTTTCTCAAGAGAGCTGCATTACGGCAAAGGACATGTGGGGCACCATGGTTCGGGTAATTTGTTTTCCAAAGTCCATAGGATGGTCATGCTTTTCTTCTCTACTGCATAAGAATCTAATATTGAGGAATAAAAGCTTAATATGACTATGCTATCACGCAATCTAGCTATATGTCAAATTGGAAGATTCCATTGAACAATGCCAGGCACTCTCATGACTTTGTTAATTATTTTCCATGACCTAGGATGGTCAGTTTGATCGGGGGAATTTCAGTAGTGGGCCTACTATGCCTTCCTCGGTAGGAGAAATGCTCTGCGCTGCAGTATCAGCTTCTGCATGGGTGGAACCACATGGGAAATGCACTGTTGCATTTGCTCTTGCATGGTCCTCTCCAAAAGTGAAATTTCTGAAGGGAAGCTTGTACTATAGGTAAGCTTGTTGCCCCGAAACCTTTCTTGAGATACCTGCACGGATATACTTGTCGGGTCAGTTTGTGCCCAGATTGTGTTATAATAGAATGCTTGCTCATATGTTTATCATGTGCAGCTGAGATAAAACTTTTCAACCATATTTATGTTTTCTCTTGCTGTCCCAGGAGAATGGAAAGT
The DNA here is from genome assembly GCA_019149425.1 of Psidium friedrichsthalianum. Classification (NCBI taxonomy): domain Eukaryota; kingdom Viridiplantae; phylum Streptophyta; class Magnoliopsida; order Myrtales; family Myrtaceae; genus Psidium; species Psidium friedrichsthalianum. Next base: position 35,877 of record JAGVVM010001058.1, on the reverse strand, counting down.
AAGCTCTTTAAATTGCACCAACGTTAGGCATCATGAATTTTATTTGAATTGACTAGAACATGCTCTCAGAATGCTTTGCTTGAGATCACCTATTCGAAAATTCATTTATTTTTTGGCCTGCCTATGTGCTGATAATAAAGGATCGTGTATTCTGATTTGAGGTCCTCCTTTGTCACTTGCAGGAGGTACACTAAATATTATGGGACTTCTGAAAGAGCAGCTCGTCAGTTGGTTCATGATGCATTGAAAAGTATGATATATTTCACTTTATTGTGTTCAATTCCCTTTTGTTATTCTTTGATTTTCTCATAATACTCCACTTACTTTATTTCTGTTCCATTGGATCTTACCATGAATTTGTCCCATAGGACTTTACTAAAACTGTTTCAATGGTGTGGGAGTTACATCACATTTCCCTTTCTTGATCATGACATCGTTACTGGTCCAATACCATAACTCACATCATTTCATTTTTTGTTAGATTACAAGCAATGGGAAGAGGAAATTGAGAAATGGCAAAATCCTATCCTCCATGATGAAAGGCTTCCAGAGTGGTAATTTTCATTCTGTTCCCTACAATGTTTATGCTTGTCTTTTTTTCGTATGTTCTTCATGTAACCTTATTTCGGCTGGCTTGAGTACCTTCTAGAGCACAAGTATAGATTGTTTAAAGCTCTCGATTTAGAGATTATTGGGCATGGGGCCTGCACTCTTGTCTTATTTATTTGCCTTACAAATTTTGGAAATTCATATTGATCTACTTTTAAATTAAATGGCTAGAGCAAATGCGGGCTTGAGAAGCTTGTTGCTAGTATTGTTTGTTCTTCAGCTCTAGAGCAGTTGTTGCATTAAGAGGAAAAAGTTTTATTGTCGGAATCTCAATTTAAATTTTCTGCAATATTATATATTGACTCGATCCTACCCACGACAGATGTAGGTTTAATGCGGATTCAAGGTTTTTGTAGTTTTGGGTTCTTCATTTATGATGTATGTGTATAATCTATTCTACTATATGAGTCCTTTTGTGGTTCCTCTTTGATCTCATATTCTGTTGGACCTTTGCAGGTATAAGTTCACACTGTTCAATGAGCTCTATTTTTTAGTTGCTGGCGGAACTGTTTGGATAGGTAGCAAACCATGTCTTCGTACTATATATCATATCATATCTTGTTAAAGGGATCCATCACCCTGAACTTTTTTTCTTTTAACTTGGCATTTGCATCTTTGTCCGAAGTATATAAATGGATGGATTTATTACACATGCAGACTCTCAGTCGCCAGATGATTGCACAGTAAGTCGTCCACATACAATGAGAAAGCTAGAGGAGAAAAATGTGAGAGTAAAAGGATCAAAAGTGGAATACACAGCACGTAGAGCATCTTGCTAGTGTTGGATCAAATCAAAGAGATAGAGCAGTACTTGCTGGTTTAGCCTGCAAAGACAAGTCAGCGAACACTGAAGATGGAGATTCTACGGATTTTTCTCATTCCTTATCATTTTTAGACCGGAAAAACGGCGAAGATGATGTTGGCAGATTCTTATATTTGGAAGGAGTAGAATACATTATGTGGTGCACGTATGATGTTCACTTTTATGCATCTTTTGCACTTCTTGAGCTTTTTCCCAAAATTGAACTCAGTATTCAGCGTGATTTTGCCAAATCTGTCTTATCTGAAGATGGAAGGAAAGTAAGATTTCTCGCAGAAGGAAATTGGGGAATTCGTAAGGTTAGAGGAGCTGTGCCTCACGATCTGGGAACACATGACCCATGGAATGAAATGAATGCATATAACATTCATGATACGAGTAAGTGGAAGGATTTGAACCCGAAGTTTGTGCTGCAGGTGTATAGAGATTTTTCTGCCACTAGGGATTTGGCTTTTGGAGTTGATGTTTGGCCATCAGTTCGTGCTGCCATGGAGTATATGGAACAATTTGATAGGGACGATGATGGTCTTATAGAAAATGACGGATTTCCAGACCAAACATATGATGCTTGGACAGTTCACGGCATCAGCGCCTACTGTGGTGCTTGTGGCTTGCTGCACTTCAAGCTGCAGCTGCAATGGCCCTCGAGATAGGGATAAGAGACTTTGCTGAATGGTTGCAAAGCCACTTTTTAAGCAAAGCCAGTCTTTGAAGCGAAATTGTGGAAATGGTTCTTATTTCAACTATGACAGTGGTGCAAGTAGTAACAGTAAAGTCTATACAAGCAGATCAGCTGGCTGGGCAATGTATACTGCATCATCCGGCTTGCCTCCTCTTTTGATGATGGTAAAATAAGAAGTTCCCTTCAGAAGATCTATGATTCAATGTAATGAAGAGTAAGGGGTGGCAGGATGGGTGCCGTAAATGGGCATGCACCCTAATGGGAAGGTTGATGAGACCTGCATGCAATCACGGAAATATGGACAGGGGTGACTTATGCATTGGCAGCAAATATGCTACTTGCTGGATGGAAGAACAGGCATTTACACCACTGCTGAAGGCATTTTTATTGCTGGGGTGGTCAGAAGAAGGATATGGGTAAGTTTCAGAGAGCATTTTCATCATTGAAGATGATTTTTTTTCTATGCTGACCATTTGTTTTATGATTATTCCTTTTTCATTGGCAAAAAAAAGGTAGAATAAGCAGTGAAGTTCTCCTTTTGTTATTCTTTCTTGGCAGTAAAATCCTGTTTATGCAAATTTATGTTGCTTAGATGTCTCGGCAGTGATTTTTGATGTGATGATGTCTTTCTAGTCTCAGTAGGGAGTGAGCAGTACGTAGTTTGTCAGAAACACCTGCTTCAAGTGTTTGGCTTCTGAAACTTCTAGTGGTTTCTTCTGATGAAAATGTGGAATATGACTGGCTTTTCTCTTGTGATGATATGCAGAGAAAGATTAGATTGCTGCTGCTGCTGATGATAATACTCGTGACTTAGGGCTCTTCCATTCTTTCATTTGCTTTTAGCTTTTGGTTGTTTTGGTTTGTACAATAATACTTATTAATTTGGTGCATGAAAAGTAAGTTGTGGCCTGTCCAAATATATAAGATGTCAAAAAGGGAAAAAGAAAAAGGAAAAAAAAAAAGAGAGGCTGAGTATTATGTCTTTACGATTTTGAAGTTGTCTGAGTTACACAAATTTACAATTCAACATCAACATCACCTTTATCAAACTAGTTTGTGTCCACAATTCAGATGATTAGAATTCATATCTAGCAAGCATTAATTTAAGATGGAAGGTCACTCAAAAAGGCCACAAACTGGCTTCCAAACTCTGTAGAGATGGCAGCAGTTTGTCTTTGTCAATTTCGTCAATTTTTCCTGACCATGGAAAGTTTTTATATTCGGCTTTATCATATTCTCATGCTAGCTAAGCATTGGCTGGTTTCTGAGCTGGAGCATGGATAATGTACCATTGAGATGTTATTAAATGCTGCATCCACTGTACTGTCTTTCATGAAAATTCAGCTTCTCAAATTGCATGATTTTGGACTCCCGGCTTTGCATGATTTGGGAACTCCCGAATTTTATTTTGTCATTTCCCTTTCTTTCCCATGAGACGAACAGTAGGATCTATTCCTCGATGTAGATCATCTTTATCTTGGATAACCTTTCTCTATGTTTTTCCTTTTTCCTGCGTGCAGTTACTGGTTTCCAGACACCTGATGCTTGGACCATTGATGGACACTTTCCTCTTTACTATACATGAGACCGCTCTCAATTTGGGGCATGCAGGGGGCACTGTCCCTACCGAAGGCAATTATGGAGGCCCCTAGATCACATGAATGGACAGGATTTGCTTATCACCTATGATTTCACGGCCCTCGGCAATGGATCAGCCGTCCAGATAGTTGCTCACAGAGGCAGGGTGCTTTGGCAATTCTTCATTCCGCTGGTACATGTTATATCTGTAAGAAATGTCATTCTACTTCCTTTGATACTTCGTTTGGCGGGGAGATAAATGACTGGCGGAGGTTTCTAGGGAAAAAGTCCTGGGGAGGTTTGAAGGAGACTTACTCCTTGTTACCCAAGAATGAAATAGTAGGGAACGGGCACGAGCATCTGAACGGCCATAATGCTTGTCCTCACCATCCGCTGCATATTCGATCCTTACTTTGGCAAAAACTCACCCTAGTCGGTGCGAACAGCCTACTGTGATGTTCAGTCTGTTTATTTGACAAGATGCTGAAGGCCAGACGTGATGCTGTTAACCTCGCCATTCCAGGATTTACAGGGATGCAAAAAGCTTCTCCTATTTTCAGTGGTTGATTGTTGGAAGCAGAACAGATACATGCCTTGGAAGAATCTGGTTTTGTTTTCCAACCATTTCATTCTTGCCTTGATGGTATTCGGCGAAGTTGCCCGATAACAGTACAAAGCAGCTGATTAGTATAAACATAAAAGTTCACAAGCAAAATATAAAGCATATTTTACGTCTATTTCATATTTTTCAGTTCATTCATTTATCGTGAAACAAATGGGTGAGTTTGCTTGAATCTGTTTTTGTCAATTGTCAATTTTGTATTTAGACTGAAATCCTATGCGGGGGGCGGCAGAGTTGAAGGAAAAAGTTGTATGGTGGCCGGCCCCCAAAAGAAACAAAGGGCATAAAAAGCGATACGGTCACTTTCCTGATTTTTGCAGATTTGATGATCCGTTTTTAGTTGAAGTTGCCAAACTGGAGGTCAACATTGCTGGCATTGGCTGAGGGGTAAATCATGCGTGGCTCCAGAAAAAGGTCACCATCGCATGTAATTTACATGATTTTGGAATTGTCTGTGTTGAGAATGATCAGTTTCAGTATGGGTAGGTTTTAAATTCGGAACTTCAAACCTATTTTGTTATAATCAGTTTTTTAACTTTTGGTAATTTAGAACTTATCCTATTTTTTTGGAAGTAGTTCTAGAACTTACTTTATTTTTTCTGGTCTGATTTCAGGTCTATCCGAGAATCTATTTTTTATACGACAAATAATATGAGCAATAAAATAGTTCAAAATAAAAGATGATCGAGAAAAATCCCTATTCGTCAAATACGTGATCATGTATAAACTATAAAGGATGGAAAATTTAACCACGTAATCATGTACAATTATCAACAATAAAAAGTTCAACCACGTAACATAAATCATACACAAAAAACAAAATTTTAGACTCTATTCTGTCACTTATCAAAATAATTTTTTAAAGGTCATTTCCACTCCAAAGAATGTAGAGAGAGGAGACAAAGAATGAAAAAGAACCAATGAGGTGAATCAAGTTAGACTCAACTTAGAAAAATTATGTTGATTTTAATGTAGCTAAAAATCGATTCCAAAATCAATCTAGCTCTTAGGTGGGGTTTCATTGGAATCGATTCAAACCGGTTCCAAAAATTTGAAATTAAAAACCGGACTCGTTCATGTTGAAACTGAGAAACAAACCTAGTTTTTTTGGGCCGTTCGGGTCTGGTTCTCGATCTTTATTTGGTCCGGTTGCACACCTCTAGTCTGTGTGGTTCAAATGGTCCCATCAAATGCGGGTAGAAAATGATCCGATATTCAAAGTAACTGATTAACCTATTTTGATCCATTTGTACACAATGTAAATTCATCGATCCCATATCAATTCTTACCCGACCCAATCCGGGATCCAAATTTATAATGTTTCTCATTAAATTGTTTCCTTCGAAGAATGGGCGGCTTTTTTATCGAACAATAAAAAAAAGGGAGGTGGCATCATGTGGCCGGCTCTATATTTAATTTATGTTGAAAATTGGCTATTAACTAAACCATTAAAACCATCTTTTTTGGGTTTTATTTTTCAAAATCCACTCGGTGATCTATATATGACCCATTTAAAAAATATGAGTTATGATATGGATTGTGACCCATTTTGACAGCTCTAGAATAAGACCCTATTTGATTTGTACAAAATGACTAATTTGAAAAATTATATTCTAAAAAAATATCACTTTTTTACCTCCTACAAAAATAAAGACGCAACAAATAGGAAGGACATCTCAAGTACAAATATTTATGTACGCTACTCACTTTGATGTCAACATTTTTTGTTGACTTACTTAAATGCCAAATCGGAGAAAAAACAATCATTTAAATGTCGACAATGAGAAATTCCGGCCATGCAGTCCACATGGCATTTTTTTTTTGTTAATTTTTTAATTTTATGTGGAATTTTCTTTTAAGTAAGGCAATCAACGTGCCAATTTTTTTTTTGAATAATTCCATACGATAACTTATTTTAGAAAGTTTAGTCCACGTGGACTAACTTTTACAATTTAGTTAATTTTTTCTAAAAAAATTGATTTAATTTAAAAAATGAGTTGAAAAACTAAAAAAAAAAGGACTTCTTCGCACAGTGATGAACTTCTTCGCACAGTGATGAAGGCTTGCACAACCCTGCCACTGGAACTTATGTTTTTTTTAATAGCTTATTTTTAGTTTTTAGCTTATTTTTAATTTTTTAATATTATGTAGAATTTTTAATTAATGTTTTCTTTTTTATTCTTGACTGGGATCCTTCAGCGAGCTACGTAGCAGTCAAGTAAGATATCCGATGACGCTCACTGAAGTTGGTACTCAAATAATTACTTTAAAAAAATTGACGCTTAAGTGATAAAAAAAAAATATATTGGCACCAAAGTGAGTGTCGTACACAAATATTATCATTGTTCACAAAAGTATTTGGACATAAATTATTATTGATAATGAAAATATCTTCCATTGACTAATTATATCAAACATACTAGTGGTCATTTGAAAGAAAATATTTTTCAAGTCATTCATTTTTCGCTAAATAAGTAGAGCACAAATTAATGAGATTTCCCATTTAGTATAATCCACACATTCATTAGGTATCCCTGAAACTTGCGGTCACTGAATTTCCATGAGTGTCAGCATGAATTATGTCTCCTCTTTCTCAATGGAACACCGCTTCTTTTATGGAGGTCTTTCATGGAAAGGAGACTGTCGGCGCATGATGCCCCGCGGTAGTCGCGATGCGTGGAGTGATTCAGGTCAGAAAATCTTCCGGAAGCGGAAATGTCAAATGCACGAAGCCGGCCATCGCTAGACGGCGCGGCATGAGCCGTTCGAAGTCTCATTCCTAATGTGAATCGAAATTGTGATCGACAGCTGACATGATGCGGGAACATCCGACACATCGGAATAATCCTTAAGTTCCGATTTGGTTCCATCGACAAGTCCAATAACTTCGATGTTCACTCAGGACACAATCGATTTTGATTTTAACTTTGCTGCTGTGGATCATTCTTGGAGATGCCGACATGAAGACTAGCAACCAAATCGCTGAATAAAGATTTACCGATTCCTAACCTAGCCGATTAACATATATTTCCTAAGAATAGTTGCTGATTTCATGGCAAGCCAACAACATACGAATGGGGGGCTAATCTGAACCATTTCCTTCAGTATTTGAAGATGTCACAAGGTGGTTATTTTCTTACCAAGGCTGGAGCATGAATTTGGGAAGAGTCAAAGCTACAAGTCTCCGTGTCTTTATTACATTTCTGATTTTTAGTTGTCATTTATTGCTTTCTATGAATCTTTACTGTTCGGGAAGTACCTTTGTCATCTAGGCCCCATATATATATATTTCTATTATTATATCTATTTTCTAGCTATGTCTGAGTCCCTCTGTATAACGAGGAAAGTTCACCATTGTAATACAGTCTGTTGAATGAATGAGAATTCCTCTTCGTGAATTAAATTGTTAATCCTTGACATCTTTATCCTTGGAGAGCGGATTATTTCTTAGTGGTGAGCCAAAAATACTTTATCTTTGATTGCTGGCTTAGCGTTTACACCATGATGGTAAACTTCTATTCAATCTCAATATTTATCCTCAATTGGTGGTGTGTCATTCAGGCCTTAATGATGTCGTACCTATCGGTTCTATTCTGTTTTATACATCTATTCCCCAAATTCCCCCATATATCGTCTATCCACTTCATTTCATCCATGCCAATTGCAAACCCTTACCCCGCTGAAATTCCTACCTGCGGAATGACTCGCCACGCACGCATCGTGACATTCACAGCTAAGCCAATCACTCAGTGGTATTTTAGTACCTACTCTCGGACAATCCGTGCCCAGGATTTCCACAATTCATGTCTCGATTGCCGAGTGTTTGAGGCCAATAATTTAATCAAGCTAATGTGTTATGTCGCGCGTGGTCCCCCACTTAAAGTGCACCGCCAATTTGGGGCCCACTATCTGACCCAAAAAACTTGGGGCCACCTATTTTTCCTTCTTCTTTTTTTTTTGGGGGGGCAGGGGGGGTGTGTTAAATTTCTCAAGATCGGACTATTCACTTGCGTCGCATCTAACGAATTTCTGATGGGTGGCCATTTAGTATGATTTCCAGCTCCTCTTTGTTTCTCCCTTATTATTATTATTATTATTATTATTATTATTATTATTATTATTCATTTTTTGGACACTATTTCAAACTACTTATCTGACTCACCGTTAGGATTATTAGTCTCTTCTAAGCTTAATGAGGGAACTGTTTGGGGCAAAAATTCCACCCTGAGATTACATCATCATGTATACATGAGTTCGATCTTTAAGACCGATTGCAAATCCCAATCCTTTCTACACGTCTTTGTCTCGTTCACATGGAGTCAATGAGGTCCCCATCATAAAGGGGCTCATCTTTCGAGGCTTCGAAGAAAATTATCAAAAAAAATTGTAAGTCTATTATAATTATGTCAATTTAATTTTAAATCTTTTTTTGGCCAATTGCGTCCTAAATCCTTAGGCAATAGTTTTAATTTAGTCTATCCAGCCAATTTAAATCGAAAAATGATAACATAGATGCCATCCGTTCACCAACCCTCGCTTTAAACAATTTTCAATAATATGTTAATATTTTTTTTTCATTTACCTTGCTGGGGCCTTGCCCTTGGTTGGTCACCAGTCTAGAGGAAGAAGGCTGGAAAAAAAGAGAGAATAAATAAGGCAAAAAGTTAAAAAAAATATTAAGTATTGTTAGAAACTATCCACATCAGCTGTCATGAACGGTTGGTACATAACCAGCATCCACGTTAGCAATTTCGGTTAAAATTGGCTGGATAAATTGAATTGGCATAAATACAAAAGATTTAAGACTTAACTGATAGAAATAGATTTAGTATTAAATTGTTAGAATTGCAATAGATTTATGACTTTTTTTAATAAGTTTCCTCGTTAAGAGATTATAGAATGGCCAACACGCTTCAGCCCATCCCTATCCCGAGTGGCCCGAATATCAAATGGAGTTTGCTTGGGCAACATCCTTACGTGGGACAAAAACACAACTTTCATTATGTCAACTCGGGTCCGACCTGAATAGTTTTTATGCAAAATTTGAAGATCGGCTCGAGCAGGAAAAATGTCAAGCCAGTCGTGTAAAATTAGAGATGTTGGCTGTTGAGGATTGAGAGATCACAACTTGTCAATTGAGTACATTTTGAAATTATGGGAGGAATCAAACTACACTGGTGATTCTCAAAGAGATAACAAAATTGTTTCAGGATTGGATTCGAGTACCGTTGAACACGTGATGCACATTCGACGGTTTATGAATCAAAATAAAGGTGTACTTAGTTGAATCAGTAGATTCAACACTGCATTATGTGTGCCTGATTTCGTAAAATTGTCCAATTTGCGAGTTTAAGGACGATTCAATCCAGGATTTCGAATCTTCATAACTCACTCACGACATTGCAAATGAGTCCTACGTTTATTATATAAACAATGTAGTTGATTTTTATAACACTTCCTTTTGCCCCAAGATTAGATCCCATTGCCTCTACGTAGTGCAGTCAACGCACCGGAAAAGAGAGAGGGAGAGAAAAAGAAAAAGATCCTCACGGCACCTAAATGTCAAAATGTGTAAACCCGGCCGAATTTCCCGCACACGGCACACCGCCATGCGAAAACGAGAATGGGAACGGTGAAACGACGTCGTACGCTCCCATCCTCCTTTCAAAGAAGAACCAAATTCAATCTCTCTCTCTCTCTCTCGTCTCTCCCCCATTGATTCGATATAAAGGCAAAGGCCACCTTCACGCCGAGTCCCCCAACGGGTTCATCAACGCCACCCATCGTCAGTCGGTCAATTTCTACTCCGCTTCGTGGCCTTTTCCTCACCATTTTCTCTCTCTTTCGATCGCAAAACCCTAAGGCTCCCTCTCTGCAACAAGCTGTTTCCCCGAGGTAAGTCTTCGTAAACTCCATTTCACGTCTCTTTCTCAGTAAGAAGCAGCTGGACTTTGGCTCTTTCTTTTCTGGGCGCGTCACTTTGTCGTTCGTTCGTTTTTTTTTTTTTTTTTTTTTTGGATTTCGAGGTTCCCCATTTCGTTTCTATCGGCTGCTGCTGCTGGTAGTGTGGTTTTCGCTGTGGAAGTTGTGTGTTTGTGGTGTGTGGTTTTGAGTGATCTAGACGAGTTTAATGTGATAGTACGTTAGTTTTAGGAGGTTTGGAAATCTTGCTCGAGCTTTGCTATTTCAGTCTGTATGCTTCTCTAAAAGATTTTTGTTGGTTTTGCGCTGGTGGTCAGTTTGTGTGATACAGCAAAATATGGCAAGGAAGATGCTTATCGATGGGGAGCTAGGCAAACCAATGAAGCCGATGCGCATTACGATTTTGATCTCTTCGTGATTGGTGGGGGGGAGCGGCGGTGTCCGTGCTGCCCGGTTTTCTGCTAATTATGGGGCCAAGGTAAGGCTTTGGATTTCCAGCGAAAAAGAGTTGGTTAACAGGGATCTTGAGTTCCTCTGTCTTTGCTTTTGCTTGAGGAGTTTTTTTGTGTGTTTGTGTGTGTGTTTTTTCTTTTTTCTGGGCATATAGGGTGCTATAATCAGGACTGATGCGGAACTTTTCCTAGTGGGGAAAACTTAATAAGTCATTAGATGTTCATAAAATTTCAATTAATTTATTCTAATTTACATAATGATTTTTTAATTAAATAATCAAATAGATAAGAAAAAATTTGAAGTTTTCTTCAATAAATTTTATTGGAATAGCAATCCTACGTGGAAAACATTGCAATTGACAATTATGGTTCTTTAATGTGGGCTGAGATGAAGGAAAAATTGGTAACTTCACTAATTACTCTTATAAGCTGTCTGTCCCAGACTATAATGCTTTGAAACTAGTTTCTGTTGTTGTATGCATTCATTCAGTTGTTTTCCCAAACGAGGAGCTCCTCCTCTAGTGTCATTCATATAGTTGCTTCTCATTGGGTAATGGGCTAATAGATCCCTTTATTACGATGATAAGATGACTGTACACAACCTGTCGAACTTCTTTTAGTCCTTATACACACTTTGTGCTTGGAAAACTGATTGGCCTGCAGTTTTTCTGTGTTCTAATGATTTTTGGTTCTGTGATCCAGGTTGGAATCTGTGAACTTCCCTTTCATCCAATAAGCTCGGAAGTAGTTTGAGGAGTTGGTGGAACGTAAGTCTGCCAAAGTTTGTTAAAGTGGCTTCTTAGAACTTTTGCATTGACATTTGCTCTCTTCGCATAGTCGTATTGTTCCTGGATTGATTTGCGGTTGATGTTATATCTGAGAGTCTTTTAGACTGATCAGTCATATTCTTTTAAGACACACAATTAACTGTTAGCTCATTATTTTATATCATATTGTAAGTAATCAAAGATGTGGAACCAATAATTGTCAATTATTGTTGGTAACTCTGAGTCTGAATCAGAAAGATCTCTCTCCGCATCTTGGCCGATTTGCGAAAGCAGAGGAAAAGAGCTTTTGAATGAGGAGTTGCCTTTTTTTTTTTTCGGTAATTATTGACAACTGGTACAAAATTAGCAATTTTGGTATAGTGGAGAATTATGTGTGGATGTTAAAGCATTGATCAGCATTGTAGATGCTTTGTCTCATAATGAGCTCTTTTGGTGTATGGGTTTCCATCCCATGTCTCTTTATTTATAATGAGAAAAAGTCTGAATTGAGAAGGGTCTTTTCCATGTTGAAACTGAGATGGCTGATGAACAACTCCTTGATGTTCATCCTTTCTTAGAAGACCAAGTTTTTGAGGTGTTGCTGTGAGTAGATATGAATCCTTGATGCTGAATTAAAACTGTGGAACTTGCGGAATGGTGAGACCTTCTGAGTTTTGTAATATCAGTAGCAAGTGGTTGGTTGCTATACATAATGGCAACATCATAGTTGAATTTCGTGCTTCAAATGTTAGGTAGGGGTTGTGAGGACTATTTTGCTATTGACTAGCTGGTTGCATGTATATGACTTAATTTTTGACTGATATAGATCAGACTATGCTTTCAATCTATTTGCTGCCTAGAAAATCTTATATGTCTCCTCTTTGAATGTGGACCATCTGGTCTGGATGAATATCACCACTGAAAGTTTTGGTTTGCAGCTGTGTGATTCGTGGTGTTGTTCCCAGAAGATATTGGTATATGGAGCAGCTTTTGGGGGTGAATTGGAGGTGAGTTCGTCTTCATCAGATGAGAATAGTACTTTTTACAAATTATTAACATACCTTTGGGCTTAAAAGTTAAAAAACAGGTTAGCTTGCTTAGGATATTCCCTCTCAAGTTTAATAGACTGTGTTGTTAATGAAAAGAAGGTTTAAGGAAAATGTTTATTATGTTGTACTTTTACAACTTATTAACATACCTTTTGGCTTAAAAGTTAAAAAATAAGTTAAGCTTGCGTAGGATATTCCCTCTCAAGTGTAATAGACTGTGGTGTTAATGAAAAGAAGGTTAAGGAAAATGTTTATGAAGTTGTACATGTTGCCAGTCAAGGTTGTTAGGATCTAGATCCCAAGTAGGATCTTCTGGAGGTCTTTGAGGATCAAATTGAGGATAGTAAGTTCCTAGAAATTTACAAATTGAGACATAAAATGTAAAAGTTTGACATTGTTGATTTGTTTCATCCAGTTAAATGCCTATTTACATTAAAAAGAGAGAATAAAGCTCAAGCAAGGTCAAGTTCTGAGTTTTTCTTTCTCTAATCTCCATGTCCAAGTTAAGTGTGAAATATGCAATTATATATGTCAAACATTACATGTCGTTTAGAAAACCAACTGAATGAATGCAAGATATTCAAGAAATATCTAATGGCAACTATTCAGCCTGAAGAAAGGGAAAAAACTTTCGAAAATTGACTCACCCTAAATTTCCTCATCGTTGGGCTTATTGTCTTCTTATCACATTGTACTCTTCTTTACTGAAGTCATCCTCACACAAAGTGGACATTATTCAAACCCTTGATCGAAGCAACATCCAGTAGGCTAATTCAGCAAAAATCACCAGAAAAGGATTAACAAAAGAAAAAGCAGCTTGGCAGATGCAGAACTGACAAGGTTCATTGAGGCACTAGCGTGACACAGAACTTTTTAAATTGATTAAATTCTAACCATAAAATATCAAATTAGCAAGAAATAGCACAGCAACAAGAGGAAAAAAACCAGTAAAGACACAAGAGCACTGGCTTGTTACGGGTCGCTAGCCATCAATGTCTGCCAGATTGCTCATCAATTGCCAAATGACCTGTAACATATTCATATAGAGGAAGCTTGATATAGGTGCTTTCATGTGTTAACTATCAGGTAGATTTAAACATTGAAGTTCAGGAGAAAGTCCTTAAAGATCACGTAGAATTTTTTTGGTCAGATAGAATTGAAAAGGCTTCAAGAAAGGAGTTTGTCGTGCAGTTAAGCCTTCATATGAAATTATATCTAAGCCTCCTTATGAAATTTTATCGAAGCCTTCTTACGAAATTATATTTAGACCAAGTCCCTTCACACAAATATTTACACAACACAAATCATTGACAGCTGATGTGACAACTAACAAGGTTCACCGAGACACTAATGTGACACAGACTTCTTCAAGAGAAGAGACCTTAATTATCTAATCAAAATGGTAAAGGAAATGCCACATCAATCAAGGGGATAAACGAAAAGGAAAAAGTAGTGTGACTTGATATATACTACATCCAAAAAGACAGGAGCTTTATCTCAGTTCAACTTGGAGATTATTGGATACAGAGGACTTAGAGACTCTCCTGAGTCTAGTGGTAACATGCTATGGGGTGATGGTCATGCTTATGTGGTCGACCTTGACCCCTATTATGTGGAGGTAATTTCTAGTAATTAAAAAATATCAAGTGGAATTGGATGGATTCTTATGCAATGAAAAAATTTCAGATGGAAGGGCAGAGGAAGGACCTTTCCCTATGGAGGTAGGAAAATCATGATCAGGTTGTTAACAATAAAAATCACCCATATTTGTTCAACTTCATCGATGTCAGATCTAATTAACCATTTGTGTATGTGATGAATAGTTATGTGCTTGTAGGTGAACTTAAAATTGGATAGTTTTGAAAAAAGAATACAAGTATAATCTGAAAAATTATACATATGGAATCAAAATTAACATCCCCTACGCTGCAAAGTTTTTAAGTTATTAATCCATTTTTAATGTAAATGAATCCTGTACCGGTAGTCTCACAAAAATATGAATAGAAAACAAATCATTGGAATTCACTTGCCGTAATCACTAGGATCTCTCATCAGTAAACTGCTAAAAAAGTCAATGTTCAAGTGCTCCAATTGATAATTTAAGACGAGATATAAATTGTTACCTTCTTGTGCAGAAGTTTTTTCCAGTTAAAGTCAACTTTCTCATTCAACTCCCATCCATAATTCCTTGCATCCTACAGAAGCAATCACAAACATTAGTATGAAATCTTAACAATAAGAACGGAATTAGATATCCATGATCACCAAAAAGATGCAGTAGTTTACACAAAATACGCACCAAATAAGGGATCGATAAGGATGGAACCAATAAGCATGGGAATGCAAAATACTTTAAGAATGGCACTGTAAAAGTCAACGTCCAGTTGAAAGCAGTAACTTCCAGACTTCAGTTCAAGAGATACTAGTTATCTGACATTCCATGTCGAATATGACGTTTTTCACTTTTGAGTTTTATTTCATTGGATAAACCAAAGTCACTAACTGCTAAAATGGGTTAAAGCCAAAAGCTTTTTTAACCATTCTGGAAAGTCTAATACACAAATTGGCAACATATTTGTTCGGATCACAATCCAGATCAGGATTGCTGGGAAATAGATCCGGATCGCATCAAAAATTGTAAACACATGGTACCAGTTGGATCACGATCCAGGATCATGGGATCCTAATCTTCTCCTTGATCTTCACAATCTTTGCCAGTACAGCAAATTCATTCTTTCAGCTGAAGGAAACAAAATTTTGGGCACTAGCCAAAGAGTCCAAGACCTGCCCTTTCTAGGGAACATATTACTTGGCCCATTAGCAAAATAGGGCCAATAAACTTAGGGCTAGTCTGAAGTGAAGACCCTGCATGGAGTGAAGATTACAGCCTACCGTCTTCTTCTCCTTCATGAAACGCTCATCAAGCATCAAACTTAAACAAACATTTCAATCGACCATTTGTCTGATGTTTTCTCTCTAATTATTTTTCTTATAAAAAAGTTGACCGCTCTGGACCTTCAAACTTTTCCCTTGCATGCTGGTTGAAGCGTTCAGATTTTGAACCTTCAAACTCTCCTTTGCATGCTGGTGGAAGCTGCGTTCTTCATTCTTTCAGTTTCTTGTTTTTATTTTTCTGTTTGCTGCATGGCTCTAATCTTTCTGAAGTTCTTTCTTCGCTGCTTTTTCTTTTGTTAATCCTTTTCTGGTGATTTTTTGCTGAATTAGCCTACTGGATGTTGCTTCGATCAAGGGTTTGAATAATGTCCACTTTGTGTGAGGATGACTTCAGTAAAGAAGAGTACAATGTGATAAGAAGACAATAAGCCCAACGATGAGGAAATTTAGGGTGAGTCAATTTTCGAAAGTTTTTTCCCTTTCTTCAGGCTGAATAGTTGCCATTAGATATTTCTTGAATATCTTGCATTCATTCAGTTGGTTTTCTAAACGACATGTAATGTTTGACATATATAATTGCATATTTCACACTTAACTTGGACATGGAGATTAGAGAAAGAAAAACTCAGAACTTGACCTTGCTTGAGCTTTATTCTCTCTTTTTAATGTAAATAGGCATTTAACTGGATGAAACAAATCAACAATGTCAAACTTTTACATTTTATGTCTCAATTTGTAAATTTCTAGGAACTTACTATCCTCAATTTGATCCTCAAAGACCTCCAGAAGATCCTACTTGGGATCTAGATCCTAACAACCTTGACTGGCAACATGTACAACTTCATAAACATTTTCCTTAAACCTTCTTTTCATTAACACCACAGTCTATTACACTTGAGAGGGAATATCCTACGCAAGCTTAACTTATTTTTTAACTTTTAAGCCAAAAGGTATGTTAATAAGTTGTAAAAGTACAACATAATAAACATTTTCCTTAAACCTTCTTTTCATTAACAACACAGTCTATTAAACTTGAGAGGGAATATCCTAAGCAAGCTAACCTGTTTTTTAACTTTTAAGCCCAAAGGTATGTTAATAATTTGTAAAAGTACTATTCTCATCTGATGAAGACGAACTCACCTCCAATTCACCCCCAAAAGCTGCTCCATATACCAATATCTTCTTGGGAACACAACCACGAATCACACAGCTGCAAACCAAAACTTTCAGTGGTGATATTCATCCAGACCAGATGGTCCACATTCAAAGAGGAGACATATAAGATTTTCTAGGCAGCAAATAGATTGAAAGCATAGTCTGATCTATATCAGTCAAAAATTAAGTCATATACATGCAACCAGCTAGTCAATAGCAAAATAGTCCTCACAACCCCTACCTAACATTTGAAGCACGAAATTCAACTATGATGTTGCCATTATGTATAGCAACCAACCACTTGCTACTGATATTACAAAACTCAGAAGGTCTCACCATTCCGCAAGTTCCACAGTTTTAATTCAGCATCAAGGATTCATATCTACTCACAGCACCACCTCAAAAACTTGGTCCTTCTAAGAAAGGATGAACATCAAGGAGTTGTTCATCAGCCATCTCAGTTTCAACATGGAAAAGACCCTTCTCAATTCAGACTTTTTCTCATTATAAATAAAGAGACATGGGATGGAAACCCATACACCAAAAGAGCTCATTATGAGACAAAGCATCTACAATGCTGATCAATGCTTTAACATCCACACATAATTCTCCACTATACCAAAATTGCTAATTTTGTACCAGTTGTCAATAATTACCGAAAAAAAAAAAAGGCAACTCCTCATTCAAAAGCTCTTTTCCTCTGCTTTTCGCAAATCGGCCAAGATGCGGAGAGAGATCTTTCTGATTCAGACTCAGAGTTACCAACAATAATTGACAATTATTGGTTCCACATCTTTGATTACTTACAATATGATATAAAATAATGAGCTAACAGTTAATTGTGTGTCTTAAAGAAATATGACTGATCAGTCTAAAAGACTCTCAGATATAACATCAACCGCAAATCAATCCAGGAACAATACGACTATGCGAAGAGAGCAAATGTCAATGCAAAAAGTTCTAAGAAGCCACTTTAACAAACTTTGGCAGACTTACGTTCCACCAACTCCTCCAACTACTTCCGAGCTTATTGGATGAAAGGGAAGTTCACAGATTCCAACCTGGATCACAGAACCAATAAATCATTAGAACACAGAAAAACTGCAGGCCAATCAGTTTTCCAAGCACAAAGTGTGTATAAGGACTAAAAGAAGTTCGACAGGTTGTGTACAGTCATCTTATCATCGTAATAAAGGGATCTATTAGCCCATTACCCAATTGAGAAGCAACTATATGAATGACACTAGAGGAGGAGCTCCTCGTTTGGGAAAACAACTGAATGAATGCATACAACAACAGAAACTAGTTTCAAAGCATTATAGTCTGGGACAGACAGCTTATAAGAGTAATTAGTGAAGTTACCAATTTTTCCTTCATCTCAGCCCCACATTAAAGAACCATAATTGTCAATTGCAATGTTTCCACGTAGGATTGCTATTCCAATAAAATTTATTGAAGAAAACTTCAAATTTTTTCTTATCTATTTGATTATTAATTAAAAAATCATTATGTAAATTAGAATAAATTAATTGAAATTTTATGAACATCTAATGACTTATTAAGTTTTCCCCACTAGGAAAAGGTTCCGCATCAGTCCTGATTATAGCACCCTATATGCCCAGAAAAAAGAAAAAACACACACACAAACACACACAAAAAAACTCCTCAAGCAAAAGCAAAGACAGAGGAACTCAAGATCCCTGTTAACCAACTCTTTTTCGCTGGAAATCCAAAGCCTTACCTTGGCCCCATAATTAGCAGAAAACCGGCAGCACGGACACCGCCGCTCCCCGCCACCAATCACGAAGAGATCAAAATCGTAATGCGCATCGGCTTCATTTGGTTTGCCTAGCTCCCCATCGATAAGCATCTTCCTTGCCATATTTGCTGTATCACAAACTGACCACAGCGCAAAACCAACAAAAATCTTTTAGAGAAGCATACAGACTGAAATAGCAAAGCTCGAGCAAGATTTCCAAACCTCCTAAAACTAACGTACTATCACATTAAACTCGTCTAGATCACTCAAAACCACACACCACAACCACAACTTCCACAGCGAAAACCACACTACCAGCAGCAGCAGCCGATAGAAACGAAATGGGGAACCTCGAAATCCAAAAAAAAAAAAAAAAAAGACGAACGAACGACAAAGTGACGCGCCCAGAAAAGAAAGAGCCAAAGTCCAGCTGCTTCTTACTGAGAAAGAGACGTGAAATGGAGTTTACGAAGACTTACCTCGGGGAAACAGCTTGTTGCAGAGAGGGAGCCTTAGGGTTTTGCGATCGAAAGAGAGAGAAAATGGTGAGGAAAAGGCCACGAAGCGGAGTAGAAATTGACCGACTGACGATGGGGTGGCGTTGATGAACCCGTTGGGGGACTCGGCGTGAAGGTGGCCTTTGCCTTTATATCGAATCAATGGGGAGAGACGAGAGAGAGAGAGAGAGATTGAATTTGGTTCTTCTTTGAAAGGAGGATGGGAGCGTACGACGTCGTTTCACCGTTCCCATTCTCGTTTTCGCATGGCGGTGTGCCGTGTGCGGGAAATTCGGCCGGGTTTACACATTTTGACATTTAGGTGCCGTGAGGATCTTTTTCTTTTTCTCTCCCTCTCTCTTTTCCGGTGCGTTGACTGCACTACGTAGAGGCAATGGGATCTAATCTTGGGGCAAAAGGAAGTGTTATAAAAATCAACTACATTGTTTATATAATAAACGTAGGACTCATTTGCAATGTCGTGAGTGAGTTATGAAGATTCGAAATCCTGGATTGAATCGTCCTTAAACTCGCAAATTGGACAATTTACGAAATCAGGCACACATAATGCAGTGTTGAATCTACTGATTCAACTAAGTACACCTTTATTTTGATTCATAAACCGTCGAATGTGCATCACGTGTTCAACGGTACTCGAATCCAATCCTGAAACAATTTTGTTATCTCTTTGAGAATCACAGTGTAGTTTGATTCCTCCCATAATTTCAAAATGTACTCAATTGACAAGTTGTGATCTCTCAATCCTCAACAGCCAACATCTCTAATTTTACACGACTGGCTTGACATTTTTCCTGCTCGAGCCGATCTTCAAATTGAAGATCGGCTCGAGCAGGAAAAATGTCAAGCCAGTCGTGTAAAATTAGAGATGTTGGCTGTTGAGGATTGAGAGATCACAACTTGTCAATTGAGTACATTTTGAAATTATGGGAGGAATCAAACTACACTGGTGATTCTCAAAGAGATAACAAAATTGTTTCAGGATTGGATTCGAGTACCGTTGAACACGTGATGCACATTCGACGGTTTATGAATCAAAATAAAGGTGTACTTAGTTGAATCAGTAGATTCAACACTGCATTATGTGTGCCTGATTTCGTAAAATTGTCCAATTTGCGAGTTTAAGGACGATTCAATCCAGGATTTCGAATCTTCATAACTCACTCACGACATTGCAAATGAGTCCTACGTTTATTATATAAACAATGTAGTTGATTTTTATAACACTTCCTTTTGCCCCAAGATTAGATCCCATTGCCTCTACGTAGTGCAGTCAACGCACCGGAAAAGAGAGAGGGAGAGAAAAAGAAAAAGATCCTCACGGCACCTAAATGTCAAAATGTGTAACCGGCCGAATTTCCCGCACACGGCACACCGCCATGCGAAAACGAGAATGGGAACGGTGAAACGACGTCGTACGCTCCCATCCTCCTTTCAAAGAAGAACCAAATTCAATCTCTCTCTCTCTCTCTCGTCTCTCCCCCATTGATTCGATATAAAGGCAAAGGCCACCTTCACGCCGAGTCCCCCAACGGGTTCATCAACGCCACCCCATCGTCAGTCGGTCAATTTCTACTCCGCTTCGTGGCCTTTTCCTCACCATTTTCTCTCTCTTTCGATCGCAAAACCCTAAGGCTCCCTCTCTGCAACAAGCTGTTTCCCCGAGGTAAGTCTTCGTAAACTCCATTTCACGTCTCTTTCTCAGTAAGAAGCAGCTGGACTTTGGCTCTTTCTTTTCTGGGCGCGTCACTTTGTCGTTCGTTCGTCTTTTTTTTTTTTTTTTTTTGGATTTCGAGGTTCCCCATTTCGTTTCTATCGGCTGCTGCTGCTGGTAGTGTGGTTTTCGCTGTGGAAGTTGTGGTTGTGGTGTGTGGTTTTGAGTGATCTAGACGAGTTTAATGTGATAGTACGTTAGTTTTAGGAGGTTTGGAAATCTTGCTCGAGCTTTGCTATTTCAGTCTGTATGCTTCTCTAAAAGATTTTTGTTGGTTTTGCGCTGGTGGTCAGTTTGTGATACAGCAAAATATGGCAAGGAAGATGCTTATCGATGGGGAGCTAGGCAAACCAAATGAAGCCGATGCGCATTACGATTTTGATCTCTTCGTGATTGGTGCGGGGAGCGGCGGTGTCCGTGCTGCCCGGTTTTCTGCTAATTATGGGGCCAAGGTAAGGCTTTGGATTTCCAGCGAAAAAGAGTTGGTTAACAGGGATCTTGAGTTCCTCTGTCTTTGCTTTTGCTTGAGGAGTTTTTTGTGTGTGTTTGTGTGTGTGTTTTTTCTTTTTTCTGGGCATATAGGGTGCTATAATCAGGGACTGATGCGGAACCTTTTCCTAGTGGGGAAAACTTAATAAGTCATTAGATGTTCATAAAATTTCAATTAATTTATTCTAATTTACATAATGATTTTTTTAATTAAATAATCAAATAGATAAGAAAAAATTTGAAGTTTTCTTCAATAAATTTTATTGGAATAGCAATCCTACGTGGAAACATTGCAATTGACAATTATGGTTCTTTAATGTGGGGCTGAGATGAAGGAAAAATTGGTAACTTCACTAATTACTCTTATAAGCTGTCTGTCCCAGACTATAATGCTTTGAAACTAGTTTCTGTTGTTGTATGCATTCATTCAGTTGTTTTCCCAAACGAGGAGCTCCTCCTCTAGTGTCATTCATATAGTTGCTTCTCAATTGGGTAATGGGCTAATAGATCCCTTTATTACGATGATAAGATGACTGTACACAACCTGTCGAACTTCTTTTAGTCCTTATACACACTTTGTGCTTGGAAAACTGATTGGCCTGCAGTTTTTCTGTGTTCTAATGATTTATTGGTTCTGTGATCCAGGTTGGAATCTGTGAACTTCCCTTTCATCCAATAAGCTCGGAAGTAGTTGGAGGAGTTGGTGGAACGTAAGTCTGCCAAAGTTTGTTAAAGTGGCTTCTTAGAACTTTTTGCATTGACATTTGCTCTCTTCGCATAGTCGTATTGTTCCTGGATTGATTTGCGGTTGATGTTATATCTGAGAGTCTTTTAGACTGATCAGTCATATTTCTTTAAGACACACAATTAACTGTTAGCTCATTATTTTATATCATATTGTAAGTAATCAAAGATGTGGAACAATAATTGTCAATTATTGTTGGTAACTCTGAGTCTGAATCAGAAAGATCTCTCTCCGCATCTTGGCCGATTTGCGAAAAGCAGAGGAAAAGAGCTTTTGAATGAGGAGTTGCCTTTTTTTTTTTTCGGTAATTATTGACAACTGGTACAAAATTAGCAATTTTGGTATAGTGGAGAATTATGTGTGGATGTTAAAGCATTGATCAGCATTGTAGATGCTTTGTCTCATAATGAGCTCTTTTGGTGTATGGGTTTCCATCCCATGTCTCTTTATTTATAATGAGAAAAAGTCTGAATTGAGAAGGGTCTTTTCCATGTTGAAACTGAGATGGCTGATGAACAACTCCTTGATGTTCATCCTTTCTTAGAAGGACCAAGTTTTTGAGGTGGTTGCTGTGAGTAGATATGAATCCTTGATGCTGAATTAAAACTGTGGAACTTGCGGAATGGTGAGACCTTCTGAGTTTTGTAATATCAGTAGCAAGTGGTTGGTTGCTATACATAATGGCAACATCATAGTTGAATTTCGTGCTTCAAATGTTAGGTAGGGGTTGTGAGGACTATTTTGCTATTGACTAGCTGGTTGCATGTATATGACTTAATTTTTGACTGATATAGATCAGACTATGCTTTCAATCTATTTGCTGCCTAGAAAATCTTATATGTCTCCTCTTTGAATGTGGACCATCTGGTCTGGATGAATATCACCACTGAAAGTTTTGGTTTGCAGCTGTGTGATTCGTGGTTGTGTTCCCAAGAAGATATTGGTATATGGAGCAGCTTTTGGGGGTGAATTGGAGGTGAGTTCGTCTTCATCAGATGAGAATAGTACTTTTACAAATTATTAACATACCTTTGGGCTTAAAAGTTAAAAAACAGGTTAGCTTGCTTAGGATATTCCCTCTCAAGTTTAATAGACTGTGTTGTTAATGAAAAGAAGGTTTAAGGAAAATGTTTATTATGTTGTACTTTTACAACTTATTAACATACCTTTTGGCTTAAAAGTTAAAAAATAAGTTAAGCTTGCGTAGGATATTCCCTCTCAAGTGTAATAGACTGTGGTGTTAATGAAAAGAAGGTTTAAGGAAAATGTTTATGAAGTTGTACATGTTGCCAGTCAAGGTTGTTAGGATCTAGATCCCAAGTAGGATCTTCTGGAGGTCTTTGAGGATCAAATTGAGGATAGTAAGTTCCTAGAAATTTACAAATTGAGACATAAAATGTAAAAGTTTGACATTGTTGATTTGTTTCATCCAGTTAAATGCCTATTTACATTAAAAAGAGAGAATAAAGCTCAAGCAAGGTCAAGTTCTGAGTTTTTCTTTCTCTAATCTCCATGTCCAAGTTAAGTGTGAAATATGCAATTATATATGTCAAACATTACATGTCGTTTAGAAAACCAACTGAATGAATGCAAGATATTCAAGAAATATCTAATGGCAACTATTCAGCCTGAAGAAAGGGAAAAAACTTTCGAAAATTGACTCACCCTAAATTTCCTCATCGTTGGGCTTATTGTCTTCTTATCACATTGTACTCTTCTTTACTGAAGTCATCCTCACACAAAGTGGACATTATTCAAACCCTTGATCGAAGCAACATCCAGTAGGCTAATTCAGCAAAAAATCACCAGAAAAGGATTAACAAAAGAAAAAGCAGCGAAGAAAGAACTTCAGAAAGATTAGAGCCATGCAGCAAACAGAAAAATAAAAAACAAGAAACTGAAAGAATGAAGAACGCAGCTTCCACCAGCATGCAAAGGAGAGTTTGAAGGTTCAAAATCTGAACGCTTCAACCAGCATGCAAGGGAAAAGTTTGAAGGTCCAGAGCGGTCAACTTTTTTATAAGAAAAATAATTAGAGAGAAAACATCAGACAAATGGTCGATTGAAATGTTTGTTTAAGTTTGATGCTTGATGAGCGTTTCATGAAGGAGAAGAAGACGGTAGGCTGTAATCTTCACTCCATGCAGGGTCTTCACTTCAGACTAGCCCTAAGTTTATTGGCCCTATTTTGCTAATGGGCCAAGTAATATGTTCCCTAGAAAGGGCAGGTCTTGGACTCTTTGGCTAGTGCCCAAAATTTTGTTTCCTTCAGCTGAAAGAATGAATTTGCTGTACTGGCAAAGATTGTGAAGATCAAGGAGAAGATTAGGATCCCATGATCCTGGATCGTGATCCAACTGGTACCATGTGTTTACAATTTTTGATGCGATCCGGATCTATTTCCCAGCAATCCTGATCTGGATTGTGATCCGAACAAATATGTTGCCAATTTGTGTATTAGACTTTCCAGAATGGTTAAAAAAAGCTTTTGGCTTTAACCCATTTTAGCAGTTAGTGACTTTGGGTTTATCCAATGAAATAAAACTCAAAAGTGAAAAACGTCATATTCGACATGGAATGTCAGATAACTAGTATCTCTTGAACTGAAGTCTGGAAGTTACTGCTTTCAACTGGACGTTGACTTTTACAGTGCCATTCTTAAAGTATTTTGCATTCCCATGCTTATTGGTTCCATCCTTATCGATCCCTTATTTGGTGCGTATTTTGTGTAAACTACTGCATCTTTTTGGTGATCATGGATATCTAATTCCGTTCTTATTGTTAAGATTTCATACTAATGTTTGTGATTGCTTCTGTAGGATGCAAGGAATTATGGATGGGAGTTGAATGAGAAAGTTGACTTTAACTGGAAAAAACTTCTGCACAAGAAGGTAACAATTTATATCTCGTCTTAAATTATCAATTGGAGCACTTGAACATTGACTTTTTTAGCAGTTTACTGATGAGAGATCCTAGTGATTACGGCAAGTGAATTCCAATGATTTGTTTTCTATTCATATTTTTGTGAGACTACCGGTACAGGATTCATTTACATTAAAAAATGGATTAATAACTTAAAAACTTTGCAGCGTAGGGGATGTTAATTTTGATTCCATATGTATAATTTTTCAGATTATACTTGTATTCTTTTTTCAAAACTATCCAATTTTAAGTTCACCTACAAGCACATAACTATTCATCACATACACAAATGGTTAATTAGATCTGACATCGATGAAGTTGAACAAATATGGGTGATTTTTATTGTTAACAACCTGATCATGATTTTCCTACCTCCATAGGGAAAGGTCCTTCCTCTGCCCTTCCATCTGAAATTTTTTCATTGCATAAGAATCCATCCAATTCCACTTGATATTTTTTAATTACTAGAAATTACCTCCACATAATAGGGGTCAAGGTCGACCACATAAGCATGACCATCACCCCATAGCATGTTACCACTAGACTCAGGAGAGTCTCTAAGTCCTCTGTATCCAATAATCTCCAAGTTGAACTGAGATAAAGCTCCTGTCTTTTTGGATGTAGTATATATCAAGTCACACTACTTTTTCCTTTTCGTTTATCCCCTTGATTGATGTGGCATTTCCTTTACCATTTTGATTAGATAATTAAGGTCTCTTCTCTTGAAGAAGTCTGTGTCACATTAGTGTCTCGGTGAACCTTGTTAGTTGTCACATCAGCTGTCAATGATTTGTGTTGTGTAAATATTTGTGTGAAGGGACTTGGTCTAAATATAATTTCGTAAGAAGGCTTCGATAAAATTTCATAAGGAGGCTTAGATATAATTTCATATGAAGGCTTAACTGCACGACAAACTCCTTTCTTGAAGCCTTTTCAATTCTATCTGACCAAAAAAATTCTACGTGATCTTTAAGGACTTTCTCCTGAACTTCAATGTTTAAATCTACCTGATAGTTAACACATGAAAGCACCTATATCAAGCTTCCTCTATATGAATATGTTACAGGTCATTTGGCAATTGATGAGCAATCTGGCAGACATTGATGGCTAGCGACCCGTAACAAGCCAGTGCTCTTGTGTCTTTACTGGTTTTTTTCCTCTTGTTGCTGTGCTATTTCTTGCTAATTTGATATTTTATGGTTAGAATTTAATCAATTTAAAAAGTTCTGTGTCACGCTAGTGCCTCAATGAACCTTGTCAGTTCTGCATCTGCCAATAGTGGCAAACTTCTGAGTACTTACAGTGGGCAAAAACTGAACTTGACAATGAAGCTAATGGTTGAAAGGAAAGCCTTTAAAGATAGAATTGTAAATTCCATGAAGCTCAGGGGTTTCTTTATGTAGATAGACCTTAGAATAGATTTTGTTGAGATTTGTGGTAGGTGGCGTTATTTTATATCAAGCAGTCTGACAGGAGCATGTTTGATTAGTGGAAAGTCGTCGACTTTTAAAATCAGTTTTTTGTAGTTCAATTGTTTTAGGGTTTTATGAGTATTGTCATGGTGTTTCTCAAGAGAGGGCAGATGGAAATAACTTCTCTCTGCAAGATTAATCCGTGATATTGTAAATTTGACTGCTTGAAGCATGGATTTTTGGTGGAGGAATCTTTTTAAGTATGCTTATATGAAGCCTTTTAGGTCTCAATTATTACGTGTATATTATCCCTTTTTTGTTGTCGAAAACTAGTATATTATCTTGTTCACCTCACTATCATATACTATTAGTGCTTATTGGTATTTTTTTGGCTGTTACCATGACACTGCAATGGTTTTTGTTTTTTTTTTTTTGGTTGCTTTTCTTTAAATATTCATTTAGAATAGCCGTGTCCAAACATATTAATCATACAGTGCCCACTCTGAACATCGTGAGCTTTATACATTCAACAATATGATTGATCTAGTTACTAGTTGCTCTTCTTCTCTTTCCTTCCATAAATCATCAATTATGCAAGTTAAGAATTTTGTATGTTTAGGCCTCATTTTGACATGGATTTGTTCTTTGAGATATACAGACAGAGGAAATCACCAGATTAAATGGAATCTACAAGCGATTGTTGTCGAATGCTGGTGTCAAATTATTCGAAGGAGAAGGAAAGCTAGTTGGTCCCAATGATGTTGAGGTGACACAGCTAGATGGAACGAAGTTGTGCTACTCTGCAAAGCACATACTTATTGCAACTGGAAGCAGAGCTCAACGTCCTAATATCCCAGGGCAGGTAGAAGTTTGTCTTTCTTTCATGTATCTTGTAGTACATATGCCAAACAACTGGTCTTCTGATGCACTCTGCAATAATCACTTGGTCAATGGACTGTTTGCGCTGAAAAAAAGGTCTAGTCTGATGGTGAAGAATGATCATGTCATCCACTGCATTTGGCCCAAGCTTGTGCATTCATTTGATTACTTCTAGGCTTTTAGAGCTTTTTGTTAATTGGCAAGGAGTGGATAGGAGTATGTAGGCTCACCGGCCCTAGGAACGCGGTACAAGCTTGGGTGACCCACTGGATAATCACATTTTTTTTTCATAAACGGTACAGAATGAATGAAACTAACCTTGTTAGACAACCAACTTAGAATTTGCATGTAGAAATTGTGGTGTCAGTGTCTTTGCCATTTTCGGTTATGTACTAATATTGAGTCCCTGGTATTTATCATGAATGTATTAAGATATATTTGTATTTATGCTATTTTCCTGGGTTATATCCTTTTGGCATTTCGTGAATCCTGCATGTGTACTTTAAGTTGGAAATGACTGAATGGGTAATTCAAAGCTGCGAATACACATGTATCTGTATGATTGTCTGCACCATTATCATGGAACATTTCTCTCGTATCAATTTTCTTTTTCTAGGAGTTGGGTATAACCTCTGATGAAGCATTGAGTTTGGAGGACTTACCGAAGCGTGCTTTGGTGCTTGGAGGAGGGTCTGTCCTAATATCTCAAATTTCCTGTTCCATGATGTTCGGTCATTAGTATAATAAATGTTGGGAACTGTTCTTTCTCTGATTATTCAGGTACATTGCAGTAGAATTTGCTTCAATATGGCGTGGGTTGGGTGCCAGTGTGGATCTGATTTTCAGAAAGGAGCTCCCACTGAGGTTCAAATGCTGACTTTGCTTCTAATAAATTGCAGGCTTTTTTCTTTCTTATTTTCTGCTGGTTAGCTTTCTCTTGGATATGAGGGATTGCACTTTGCAAACCAAATTTGCAGTACCGTTTACTTGGACACCATGAGAAACTTGTGCTACCAAACTGCCATTTTAGTTATCGTGCCTACTACATCTTGTAAACATGATGAAAAGGATATTTAGCATTTAGCCAGTCATTGTCAATATCCTTTGCTAGATAGCTACTGTGTTATGCTAATACTCTCACTTGGCAAATTTTTAGAGGTTTTGACGACGAAATGAGAGCAGTTGTTGCAAGAAATCTTGAAGGCAGGGGAATTAATTTGCATCCAAGGACAAACTTGACAGAGGTAATTCATCCTGCTTGTTCGCGTCTTGAGGTTGTAGATTGCTTATTTCGCTAGTTGTTGTCTGACTGTAGGTTTTAGTCCTTCCGCCATTGGTGTCTTGCCTTTCATTAACTAAAATGATGAATCTGTAATTGCAGTTGATTAAAACGGAGGATGGCATAAAAGTTGTCACAGACCACGGGGAAGAGTTGCATGCTGATCTGTCTCTTTGCCACTGTAATTAATATTTGAGATATGCTTAATGTTTGATCTTGCTTATTCGAATTGTGTTATGGGCTAGAACTATTATCAGCACCTTTTTCTCATCAGTACAATGAGAAACAACTTATTAGAGAGTAAACATGTTTCTTTTATCTTTGTGGGGTTCTGTTATTTGAAGCATTAAATGTGATTGTCTTTGTATTAGGTGCGTGGGGCTATTACTTCTGAACCACTACTTTTTATTCCCCATTTCTAGTTTCAAGTGTTAGATATTCCAACTTATAATATATGGTTAGATTGGCCAATTGTTGTGACCTGTGTCCTTAGTATTTCCATTTCACATATGGGGAGTTTCAGTATACTTGTAAGTGGAGTTTGGTTTCTGCTTAATACTTTTCGGATATTACACTAAATTGCTACATGATACCAATGGTCATTGCCAAATTGGAACCGACCAATACACTCAGATTAAATTTTAAATGGGAGGAAAAATCCTTTTATTCTAATTCAAAACATGATCTGCACGTATGTAGTGTATGCATCATCATGATGACTATGTTTCCCAAAATTATGTAAAAATTGATTCTCTTCTTTAGCTAGAGGTGTCCTCCGTGCATGTGGCATGTGTTCCACATTTTGCGGTTTTTTACATCCTGGACTAATCACCAGAGCCTAAGCTGCCATAATTTAACCCAAATTCCACGCTTTGGATAAGTGATGTGCCAAGCATTTCATTGGTGACATAGTTCCTAATTCGGGTTACTTCTTGGTAGTGGAATCAGCAAAAGAAGTCAGTTTAGAAATTGTTAAGATTTGCTCCAGTTGATTAATTAAATGCTAATTTACTGATTTTTACATAGTTACTGATTTGATATCTTCATATTTTACTTTCCGTGTAATGCAATCAACAAGAGAAGTCAGTTTCAAAATTTGTTAAGTTTGCTCCAGTTGTTAATTACATGCAATTTAACTGATTGGTGACATAGTCACTGATTCAAGGTCTTCAGTGTTTACTTCCTTGGTAGTGAAATTAACAAAAGAATCAGTTTAGAAATTTGTTAGATTTGCCCAGTTGATTAGTTACATGCAATTTAACTGATTGGGTGGTGTCGAGGTAAACTACTTTTGTAGACATCTCACTTCGGTCATAGTTTCATGTTAGGCATTGATCAACCCAGTTAACTTTGATTTCACTTTTTAGATTGCAATTAGGACACTTGTTGGAATTTCAGTCAAAGGACTACTTAACTAGTCACTTTGCACTGTCATTTCCTACTGGTTTGTGCCAGAAGTTACTTGATCGAGAGTGAGATTAAATCGAGCCGTGAAAAATTAAAAGTAGAAATCTGAGGTGAATGGTAGTTCCACCAGAAAGTTGTTCATGGCGGAGAATAATTTATGGCTGTCTTCATTTGTTGTTTTGCAGGTAGAATTCCTAATACAAAGAGGTTGAATTTGGCTTCTGTGGCGTTGAAACTGATGCAGTGGGTGCTGTGAAGGTTGGTAGATCTTTTAATGCTTCTTTTCTGCTGTTTTGTTGGCAGTCAGTTCAAGATAAACTTGTTTGATGAGTATGACACTGGGCCTATTATAAATATGTTTGGTTAAATTTCAATGAGCAGGGACCACATGGCTTCTCCTCATTCACATCTATCCATGTTCATAATAAGCTGTTACTTTGTTAAGTAGGCTCTTGATGTCTTTTCTCATTTTTTTGTGCTATTTTGCTTTTAATACATCATTATAGTTTGGTTTGATGCAGTCTTTTGGATTATTAAGGACTTGGGTTGCATGATTAATCGAATGGTATATGCTGATACTTACTCAATGAGTAGTGAAATAGCATATTGGCCTGACCTATCAACTTGTGTGACATTGACCATTTGGTAGGGATTTTCTTCTACTTCTAGCTTCTCCATGTGACTTTATCTTCAAAATTTGAAATTGAAGATGTTTTATATCTTGAAGTCTGTATACGATTATAGTGTATTCGTATTTTTTAAAGTTCTAAATCTCTCATGTTGAAGGAAGTCAAATACAAGAGTCGCAACAGTTTGCAAAGTAGTTGAAAGTTGTACTCACAGGCAGACTGACTTTTCATGCTTTGTCCATACTAATTGAGCTTGACCTTATCATTGTTTCAGTAAAATCATGTGCTTTAGTTTCTTCTTCCAGGTGGATGAGTACTCATGCACAAATATTCCTAGCATATGGGCCGTTGTTGATGTTACCATCGGATTAATCTCACCCCTGTTGCTCTGATGGGGGAAACATGCTTCGCTGTAAGTCCCTAGAACTTTACCCTTTCCTGTACTGTACCTGCATCATCTTTGCCAGCTTTATATTCCTCTGTTTTTCACAAGATTCTTTTTCATTTCTACAATCCACTCCTTTTTTCACTTTTGCATGCTCATTTTTTTCTCCATTCTTTCCAGAAATCTGTTTTTGGCGGGCAGCCTACCAAACCAGACTACAGCAATGTGCCTTGCGCGGTGTTCAGGTGACAATCCTCTTTGGTTTTGGAACAATGAGATCAACATACTTTTTAGGCATTGTAATCTGACATTGTTTAGTTACTTGTGGTAGCTAATTCCGAAAAACTGTACAAAATCTCTTAGTTGATGATTTTTGTGGCTGTCACCTTCTAGATACACTGTCGTTGAAGGAAGACTACATGTTGACCTTGGAGTTGGGTTGGGAAGATAGCTAATCAAAACACTAAAGAAGGAGACGATTTAAGTTTTGTTTGATACGGTTAGCAATTATTAGAGGAATTATTACTGGTAGTGCAACTGAACAGCTATTCTAATGTTCCTTACAAAAAAAAAAAAAACAGCTATTCCTAATGTATAGTAGAATTGAAAGACAAAGATGCAATATCCAGAGAGTTGGCTCTGAAGTGATAATCAGGTAGCAAGTGAATAAAAAAAATGTGGCAGTTAAATGCGGAACATAAATCCATTGAAATAGTCATTACTTACCACTAGATTTGAAATTGCTATGGAGGGAGACTACATGTGTATAAAGACTTATTTTGTAAGTCAATGACTTAAGGGATTTGGAATGGGGATCAGTGTTGTTGAGGCACGTGAAAGAGAATGATGAGGGAGTCATTTATTGACACATGCAAGATGAGTCATCAGAAGGGTCCCTAGAAATTGATCGGCAAGATAGACATCCATGAAAACCTTAAACTATTAGAGGGTGAAATATATATATATATATAAGATCCTTTTGAGTCCTCCAAATCCCGCAGATGTGGGACGCTTAACAATTATACCAGGTTGGCTCAGATGAGTTTAGGTGTACTGTTGATGGACCTCAGGTTTGTGTCATCAAAATTACCTAACAAAATCCTCTGCTTTTTTTGTGCCAGTGATATACCATGTGCAGAAAAAGGAATTGATTACCAATTGAATTGCTACATACAATAATACCTCTTCAGTACTCATCTAGACCAAATTCACTGATAATAATGAAGAAAATGTAGCCAAAGATGGAACTTTTATGGCTGTAAAGCAATGTTAATGGGACTTTTGGCAAGTTTCATTTGCATGTATGTTACTTTAAACAACACATTAATGTTCCCTAGATAATAAAGATAAAAAAGAGATGTTATTTCTTGTTTTGTTCCCAATAGGAAAAAGGTGTTGATTATGCAAAGATGTAAATTATTCAATGTCTGCACACAAGTCACCACATGCTTCCGTTTAGACCTCGGTTTACATTATTGTGAGATTTCACCTGTGCACTAATCTTCCTTCTCTACATCGCTATAATTACCAAATAAAGGATGGTATTCTTTTGCTTGTACGCACCATGAATTAATACCCATGTTAGAACTTGGGTTGCAGAATAACTTCTTTGTGTACGCAGAATAACTTCTTCCTGTCAGAATTTAATATCTCAGACTGCAAATTTGGTTAGGATGTCCAGTGAAGGTGTTATGGAATCTGGAAGATCCACCTAAAATCTCTTCCAATAGTATTGCTTAACTTGTTAGCTGAACTTTCATGTTTAGAGCGGTATTGTAAGATAATAGGAAATGAAGGAGGAAAATTTTCTTACTGGGTTTTGATTAAGCGATAAGCATGCTTTACTGATCAAGTATCAACCACCTTTGTCCAATTTGTCAGGCACTGATTGATAGATTTTTGAGCTGTATCCTTGTTCTCCTTCCTGTTATTGAACATTATCTTAGTTTTAGTCGATCCATCTCTCCTCATTGGAGGACTATTCATCCCTCCTGAGTGACATTTGTTCATTTCACAAGTTCTCCGATATAATGATACTAATTGTAACAACCCTGGTGGTTGGAGTGGTGTAGATATACTTGCTAGTGGTTTAAGGCCCCTTGGTCACGGGATGAAAACCCAAGTCGCTCCTTGGCCTCAAGAAACCATTTGTCTGCGGTGTAAGTTCGACCGTGTCATGAGTATGATATCCCCGCCTCTCCTCCTGCCACAATTATGATGGGTGATGGCAATGGGCTTGCTCAAAGTGAGCCCAATCGCTCTCGGCCACACAAGAAGCCCTGATTTGTCTGCAATGTAGGTTCGACCATGTCATGGTTTGACATATTTTACTGGCTCTACTCTCACTGTCATTGTGGTGGGGCGGCATGATGGGTCACTCAAATTGAGTAGTAGCCAAGCTCAAACTGAACATTTTTGTAGCGTGTGTATAACTATGTGGTAGCACCTAGTGGGTTGCCGAATGTGTCGCCCTTTCGCACCCTTTTTTGCCTATAAAGTGAGTGATTCTTATCCGTATAATCGACCACTGCATATATTGGAATTCATTAGGAGAATATTTCTATGGATATTCATCTTCGTACTATGTATGTGAGTGAAAGTGCTCTTTGTAAATACTACAACCATTGCATTTCTTTTCCTGATAGCTACTTGGAAAATATCTTGTTGTTGATGAGTGACAATTATGCTAGTCTCCCCATTAGATAATGTTAAATTTATTGCTTTCCTGTTCCATTGCACACAGCATCCCCCCCTATCTGTGGTTGGACTGAGTGAGACCATGCAATAGAGCAAGCTAATGGAGAAGTTTTGGTTTTCACATCTACATTCAACCCATGAAGAACACAGTCTCTGGGTATGTATTGGTATGAGACATTTGAGTGTTGAAATTAGTTCATAACCTCTGAATGGACTAAACTGACCTGGTCCGTTAAATGTTGCCTCCTGATGGGTTGACAGTTGGGAGGTCACTTGTGAATTTCTTGTTCACAAAACAAGTCCTGCTGTGTGTTTGTATTACATTATTAGTGTGATGCTTTGTGTACAATGTGGTTTGACATGAAAGCAGTTTTTTAAAACAATCTAAACTGCATTGATTATGACAAAACTAGCTTTGGGATGAAGCTGTTGTTGAAGCTACTGTAATATAGTATGAAGCTACCTCACTATGGTGTCCTTTATTCGATTTAACCAACTTATTCTAGATTTTTCTGGTAGTAGTTTGTTGGTAATTGCGATATATCTATAGCGAGATTGACTGAGGTCCAGTTTTAACTACATTACGCGCTTATCAACATCAACATCAACATCACTTTTATCCCAACTAAGTTGGGGTGGGGCGGTCCAACTTACGCGCGATGGTAAAAGAAAAAACTTTTTTTTGGTTCAGATCACAATAGAATTGGGAGCGTTGCCGAAGTTTCAACTCAAAAAGCTGGACAAATTACCTGACGTGGTATGGCACAATGGATAATTGCCCATTGAATACTAATATGATGCTTTCTTGTTTTTTCTTCCGATTATTGTGTTCTGACATGTATATAACTTGAACTGTTGGCTTCCAGACGGCAAAAAATCGTCATGAAGCTGAATTGTTGATGGGAAGAGAACGGATAAGTTCTTGGCGCTTCCATGTGTGGGCCAGATGCACCTGAAATTATGCAGGTATGCATCTCATTTTTGTTCTTTATTAGTTGAGACCTCAATCCTTTGTTTCTCATATGGTCATCCGTATTTTCTATACCAGTGGAACTTTTTAAACATTCTCAGCATTTTGCTTATCAAATGAAGACTTATCAGAATGGGAACAATAAAACTTTGAGATAGAATCAAATGCGATATGATGAAAGGAATCATATAGCCCAGGCCACTTATAGAGCTCACCCAACTTCGAATTGAATAAGGTCTATTTGGTCGGTTGTCCACGATCAGGCTCATTTGTCCCCCAAAAATGAGCTGTACCAAGTATCTCTCCCTTGAATTTTATGAAATAAATTGGGTTGCTGGGTGTCAACTGGACTTAGCACTCTGCTGCTGCAAACCCGAAGGGAAGAAAAGTATACTGGGTGGTGCTCGCCCCAGCAATGCTAATTTCTGCCTATATCAGAGCATGGGACGCATGTTTCACGAATAGATGTGGTCCTCAAAAAACATAATTTGGAGAAATATGAACCTTTTCACTTGTACCTTTTTTTCTTCAACAAACACGGCAGAACAGTATAGGGGGTGCTTCTCTCTAGCGTGTGGCCGTTGGAGGTGCTATGCAGATATAATAGAAGTTGGCAATTGATAGTGAAAGGGATAAAATGTAATCACGCACTTTACAACAGTGCATTTTATTCCTGGTATATGTCTAGAATAATCCTTTATTAACTTTAACAGAGCAAAGAGTTTTTTGTTGGCAAATTCTTGGGCAATGTCAACTGGCAGAATGCTTTGACGTGCTAATTTCATTTCGTTGCTAATGAGTAGCAGGAATCTCGGGTATTTTGAGGGAAAAGCCCTATGAGTACCTCAGTTCCAGCTTTGTCTACATAATTGAAAACTTCTTCCTGTTCTGTTCTTTGTCCTTTGCATGATGTCTACTTTCCATTTCAGGGCATTGCGGTGGCACGTAAGTGTGGTGCAACGAAGGCCAATTCGACAGCACGGTAAGATTTTTATTTTTTCTCTACCTACTTTGGGAAACTCTTGAGTTGCGATGCAATGTGCACCTTCATCGATTTTGGCCTTCGCGGCATTCATCTCTTGTGCATCTAAATGCTTCCGCTACAACATGCTAAAAAATTGACGTTGAAGGTGTAGAGGGGTGTGTGTGTGTGCGAGAGAGAGACGAGAGAGAGAGAGAGAAGAGAGAGAAGAAGAGGGTTTACAAACAATATGCTTGGTGATGGAACCTCAAGATAACATGCGCGCTCACCCCAGGGACGGTCTGTCCAAATCTATGTTGGTACATGGAGACGTGTGCAGATGTTTTACATGTAGCCGGCACTCTCTGATAGTTGACTTGGCCATGCAACTCCATTTGAGTGACCTCATGCCCATGTGGCTCACCTTAATTGTCGTTTCAGGGTGGAATCCCTCCTTCTGCCTGCTGAGGATTCGTAACCATAGTCCGGTCGCGAGACGGCTTAGTGCCAAGCCTACAGAACCATCTGTAAGATCCTCTCACGAGCCTGAAGGAGGGGGGTGG
>JAGVVM010001057.1:0-68731 GCA_019149425.1 Psidium friedrichsthalianum | reverse complement strand
TTCTTTGTGGTCCCACGTGTGCCTCCCCTTTTTCTTTCCCCGCCGTAGTACGCATGTGGCCCCCGCTAGGGAATATTGGAAGTTGTCAATGCATGTTCTGATTTCGTTCCATTGAGAATAGCTCCTAGCCCTTATTAAGCGTCATGAACGTTATATGTCACTGCCCCGATGAGAAGGAGCTCGATCATGCGAACCACCTTGAATATGGCGGGAAATCCTGATATCACTGATTGCTGTAAAGCATTTGCTTTGAAGGCAACTGCTTCAGGTAAGGACTTGTCTCCACTTAAATGGAAATATCAGTTCATAAAGATGCATACTCCTATGCTTTTGTTGCATTTTCGTTTGCTTATGGTGGCCACGCCTGGATGAGAAAGTGGACCCTTTGTGGTTAATCGTAACACGCGCTAAGTTGAATTATCAGACAAGTGTTTTAGCCTTCTCCAGCGCAATTACTCTGAAGCCCTTGCGTCCCAGCTTCCTTGTTTAGCCCAAAATATTTCATGTACATCTTCTCAGGAAAAAGGTTTGTTTTTTTTTCCTTGATGCATCGTGTGTCCTCATCAGTAGGATTGTTACAGTTTGAACGTGCAGATAATTGGGTACATATATTTTTTCTCTTAAATTCTGTCTAGACTTTCTCTCTGAAATAACTTTTCTTTTTTTGCAGCCACACATTGATTTTGGCCTAAAGCTCGTTGGTGCTGATCTCATGTCAATACCTGGTCTTTATAGATTTGTTCAGGTGCTGTATAATGTTCTAACAATTTTGATGACCCCATATGGTCACGTCTCTCCCTCAACCCTCCCTCCTCCCCCACAATGAAAACAGAGAAAAAGAGGAACTCTTCTGTTGGTTCTTTTTTCCTTTGGGGGTGGGAGAGCCGAACCCTGTCCCTTATTTGTTTTTGTATGGGAATTCATATTTAAGAAAAAAGACCGATGACTGTTTGATGATCTAGATGGCTAGCATTTCTTTGCTGTATGCACTTCCGGTTGCATGAAACCAGATCAGTTGTTTTGGAATGAGAAAAAGCAGATAGGTAACTAATGTTAGAGGACTAAAGTTTAATTCATTGATAGGGAATTTGTGAAAGAGTAGAAGGCTGTTATCTTCTGAGATTTCCTATTGTTTTTCAACTCTTCTTTCGCCACTTCTCCCCTAGGTGGTTTCCTGTTTTTTATCTCGACTTGGGACATTTACTTGACTAAGCAATAAACTGCGTTACTTTTTGTTATTGGAACCCTAGCGTAGGCTTTGTGACTTCTTTCAGTTTGTTTTTTGTTGCTGCTTGTTGTTCTTCTTCTGTGTATTTGTACATTTGTGCTTATCCAATATAAACATTTTCCGTTTCTTAGTTAGCTCAGTGTTCTTAACAAGGTTCACGGAGGTGTAATTCGCCCTTTTTTTTTTTTGCGAGGCAGAATTTAATGGAGTGTCCACATGTTGATCTCATTCTTTAGAAGTTTTTTTCATGCTTATCTGCAGGAGCTCATAAAAGATCAGGTTGCGAGCATGTACCTTTGGCCCAAGACACTTGAAATAGCGATACTGGACTTATCAAAGTATGCACATCTGAGCTTATGTGACCTGCATATATGTGATTTGACTAGGTTGATTAGATGAAAGTTGAATATGCAGGGCAATGAGGAGGCCTGTAGGAATTCTGCATGTAAAGGTTTTGAGGGCAATCAAGCTGAAGAAGAAAGATTTCCTGGGTGCATCAGATCCTTATGTAAAATTGAAGCTTACGGAGGATAGGCTTCCTTCAAAGAAAACCACTGTGAAGCATAGGAACTTGAACCCTGAGTGGAATGAGGAATTCAATTTCGTTATTAGAGAGCCAGAGTCACAGGCCTTGCTACTTAATGTATATGATTGGGAGCAGGTAGAGATACACGGAGATACTGGGGGTACTCAGATTTCCTTTATTTTTTGCTATGTTCTGGATTCTGAAACTGTCTAGCATCTTGTCTAGGTAGGCAAACACGAAAAAATGGGAATGAATGTAATTCCACTGAAGGAATTACCCCCTGACGAGCCAAAAGAGATGACTCTTAACCTCCTCAAAACAATGGATCCTAACGATCCTCTAAACGATAAATCACGAGGGCAGCTTGTTGTGGAGCTTACATATAAGCCTTTCAAAAAAGAGGAGATGCCCGTGGGTTTTGAGGAATCAAACGTGGTTCAGAAGGCCCCTGAAGGAACACCAGCTGGTGGAGGTATGCTTGCTGTTATAGTGCATGAAGCAGAAGATGTTGAAGGAAAGCATCACAACAATCCATATGCGCGGATACTTTTCAGAGGAGAGGAGAAAAAAACTAAGGTGGAATGCCGTTCCCAACCTCATTTGCATTACAGTTTCTTACCTTGAGAGGGAAGCATGTTCCAAGTTCCTCTTGTTGATTGACGTGATTCATTCTGTACCTTGGAAATCCTTGTCTAATTGTACTCGCGCTCTGTGGAAAAGCAAGACTTGTGATATTGATACTGAGGCAGGAGATTCTTCACGAACAGAGAACTCCTTTTCAGTGCAGCAAATTATGAAGTTTTACATAGCTGCACTACTTAACTGGAAGAATATTTCATGCCTTGATTAGTTTTGTTAATCTTACTGGTCCCCGTTTAAAATTACAATGTTCATGTTCAACTATCTGTGGTATGTAGATACTGATTTTAATTTAACTTGCACAGCCTGTGAAGAAGAACAGAAATCCAAGGTGGGAGGAGGAGTTCCATTTCACACTGGACGAGCCTCCTACCAATGAGAAGATGCATATTGAAGTTCTCAGTGTCTCGTCAAGGATAGGTCTGCTACATCCTAAGGTATAGATAGACTACAAACATTTACCAAGGCATTTTATACTTTTGTCAAATCATGACATGGAAGTCCTATCTCTTGCTCTGGTGCTTCTAGTCTTTGAAGGACATCTAAAGTTAGGGTTGCAATCTCCCAAAAATTGGCAATAGGAGATCAGAATAACATATATCTCGGGTCAGCTTCATATCATGATCTTGAAGGATTGGAGGGTGCTGTAATTATTTTGAGCTTGATTTAAGCTTTTGGTTAGCTCCAATTAAAAGCATGGTTGAGTATGGGATACTTATGCTGTTGAAGTTGTTTAGCCCTCTTCTGGAAATATGATTTTGATCATTATCTAAGGAAGAAGCAAAAGCCCTTTCTGTAAGATGATTGGTCTCTCAATAGTATATTTACTGACCTGAATATGTGGATGGAAGTACATGAGCCATTCAAAGTGTCCGGTTAAAGGTAAAATATGCGGAGTTACTCTACTTCAGTTGTCGCCTTAGCATCACCCACAGCTTATGCTTTCCAGGAAGTTGCACAAATGTGTGATGGTAATTTTATCAGGAGTCTGATGCAAGCATAATTCATGGCTCTGCTCTGCTTTTTCTAAGTTAGCCATAGTGCATGTTTGGGATGAGAAAAGGGATGCAATTTCTTAGAAGGTTTCCATCTGTAGGCAGTGAATAGCTTATGTTAGAAAAATGAAAAGTTTTAGGCAGTTTGTGCATCCTCGCCTTATGTGCTGGAGGAACCAATGAAAATCATCTGTAACTCAGCTGAATGCAAAGTGCGAAACAAATTTTATTTGTTTTTTCTTTAGTTCTATAGAAGTAGTTGGAGTATCTAGGCAGATTTCTTCACTGATCTTCATTTGTTACTATTACGCGTGACTAACCTTGACCGTCTGGCTAATACGGTTGAATTGCTTGTTTTCTTTTCTCTTACCAGGAATCGCTGGGCTATGTCGACATAAGCCTTGCTGATGTGGTGAGCAACAAAAGAATCAATGAGAAGTACCATCTCATTGACTCGAAAAATGGGCGGATCCAAATAGAGTTGCAATGGAGGACTTCCTGAGTTGCTGTTCGTTTCTGTTCTCAATATGCCTTGGCTGCAGAATTGCAAGACAGCAAAAACAATTTCACAATCACCACCATAGAAACCGTACAGATTTGTTTGTTGTTG
The DNA here is from genome assembly GCA_019149425.1 of Psidium friedrichsthalianum. Taxonomy (NCBI): domain Eukaryota; kingdom Viridiplantae; phylum Streptophyta; class Magnoliopsida; order Myrtales; family Myrtaceae; genus Psidium; species Psidium friedrichsthalianum. The sequence continues at coordinate 64,733 of JAGVVM010001057.1, read as the reverse complement.
TACACATCATAGAAACGAAATCTGCAAACAGGATGCAACCGTTGATTGTGCTTGCCGTGAATATTTTTTTCTGCGTAAATTAGCCATCTGTACTGAGAGGGGCTTTTCTAGCCGGTGAAACGCAGATTATGTATTGGCGTTCTCTGCTGTTACCTGGAGAGAAGGAAAAGAAGGAAGTGGTTATAGTGATGCTGTTTTTGTGCTTGTTTGAGGCCTTGCGACGACCACGTCGCAGTCGCAGCTGGGCAGCGTACTCCATGTGCCTGATGAAGCGGGTTGTTGACTTATATTCGGCAACGGACCGTGCCATTCTCTTGAACCATCGATAATTCGTTGTCCATGCCCATGATTCTCTCCATTCTCGATATGGTTGTGGATTCTCCATGGACATAGTCAACCATCAGATTGCTCTATAATCGCGAAACTTGAACTGGATGCTGTTTCATGCGCTCCGTCCGTTCCTATCTATTTCCGACATTCCTCCAACGTGGCATCTCCGGAGTCACGATCGCGATTCATCACGAGCTCCCTCGCTTGTGCCTCTACCTATTTTGGGATTCCCTTACCTCGTCGTACCTGAGCTATTTCGGCACGACCCAGCACCAAAAGGTCACTTTGCCATGCCGCTGATTGTCATTTCCTGTTCAGATGTGCATGTGTCATGGTCCAGCAGATTTCCATTGCGAAATCAGCCCGTGTACCACTTGGTAAGCAAGTTAGGCCAGCCTTTCTTCTGATGTTGCTCTATCGCATTGTATCGTACCACGCTCGGCTTAGCACGACCGAACAAATCGTGGAGTGAGATCACGCAGTCCACTTCGGCATGACAACTGGTTTCGGCCTGCCTTGCCCTCGTCAGGAAAGTGACACCAGCTCCTGACTAGTTTGTATATGGAAGGCCAATCCACTTTCAAAGTTATTTAGAGATGTTATCTATCTACCCTAAAACTTCTAACAAAAACCATCCTGACCCCACTCTTACATACTAGTTGCATCATTCCTTTGTGCATCCTACACTCTTTATGACGATCACAAGCTCCACTCTCAAAGATTAGACGAGTAAGGGAGGAGCTGGGATGCGAGACTTCCGGTCCGTTGCATTGTACATGCGCACGGATGGAGGCCTTAGTTATTCTCCCACACTTGATTCCGCAACGTCCTCGTTGCGGGGTTCTACCGATTCCCTGCGCTGCTGGCCTTTGTGGGGTCTCACATGAATGGCGGGCGCTCCGACAGAACAACTTCTCTGACGCCGGTGGCTTCTTTCGAGTCAATTCCGTTCGGGCTCTTCGGTCACTTGTGTCCTTGACAAATGTGGCGCTAATATCGATCGATTGGGAGTGGAGTTGGGTCTCGTTCTCCTTTTGTTTTTCTTTTTGGGAGAGCCTATGATGGAAGTCTGGTGGGACCGCTTCCACTTTTGCAGGGCGGCGATGACGGAGACGATAGCGGTAGTGTTTATGGGACCGCATGTGGTTGGATTTGGTAGGGGAAGACTAGAAATGGTCGTGCATGTTCTTCTTTGTACTGTCCTAAGTTCAAATCTGATCCGACCTTGTGAGTTTACTATTTTCGTGTAGCTTTCTGTGGGCTTCGTTGAACAAAAATTTATTCGTAAGAGTTTCTCCTAACAACCTAAACTATAAGATAAATTAATCTGAGAATTTTTCGTGGTCAAATGGTCGGCTTAAAGGTCATGTTCATTCACGGTTTTGTTTGTGCCTGGAAATTTTTAACCATGACATTTTGACAGAAATTCTTAAAAAGGAAGAATATTATCAAAAGATAGAGTGAATAGATAGGAGAATCACTACGAAAATTACCAAAAATTCATAAATATATTGTTATTATGTCAATTCAATTCATAACCTTTTTTTTTTGTGCTAATTGAGTCCTAAAATTTTGTATTTGTATCAATTAAGTCCATCTGGATAATTTTAGCCGAAAATCAGTGACACAGTACTGCCGGCACTGACGTAAATAATTTTTAATAATAATTTGATATTTTTAAAATTATTTATCAATTTATTTATTTATTATTTTTTCCTTTTTTTTTTATTTTCTTTCTCTCTATTTTTTTTCCTTCCTTCTTTCTATAGCTAGTCATTGGACCATAAAGACTAGCCAGAGGTGAGGGCTGATGAGATCGACCTCACAATATGAGCTCGAGGCTCACCTATGGCCGTTGCTAGTCAATCGCGGTGGAGAAAGAAGGAAAAAGAAAAAGAAAGACAATGAAAACATATAAAAATATGAAAAAAGTTTCAAATAAGGGCATGAATTGCCTTCATTTTTCTCAAATAAGGGCCTAAAGTGAATATTGTTTTAAATATGTATTTGAAATGCTCTTATTATTTCAAAGAAGAGCCTGACTGAAGCGCATTTTCATCATTTATTTTTTGAATTTTTTTTCTTTCCCTTTTCTTTTGCCATTTTTTCTTTTCTTTTTGAACCCCTCCCTGCGGCGGCCATCGCCAGGCCGCTGGCGTCAGGCGAGGGTCGCCTGAAGAAACTGTAGTTGTATGACCCTCTTTGCTCATGCTCCTAGCATTGACAATTTCACCCGGCAAGCGACCATAAATTTGTTTCCCAGAAAGAACTTTTTTTGACGACATCTACTCATGATGACGAGGTTTCCTTCCAACTACAAGGAATCTATGCATTGCTTTCAACAGATTCGCGAGTCCTTACTCACTGAAGGCTGAGTTCTAAGTAACACCGATAAAAAACCTCAAACTTATTCAAAGTCATTTAGAGAGTCTTGGGAGAACTAGATCTAACTACTACCTCTAATTAAAATAGAAAACCCTATCACCCAAGGTAGCCCATATCACCCTGAATTCTTGAAGCACGCATCAAGTTCTTGGAAACCTTTCGGTTGCGCCTGCTAGCAGCACCTTCTTTTGCCTACTAAGCACTTCCTACTCCCAATCGACCAATGGAGGTTCTCCCATTGTTGAAAAAGTGGTAGCGGACCCATTTTAAGATTCGCCAAATTAATCTAGGAACGTTATCCCATTTCAGTGAGGAATTGGTTTCTTGCCGTGCCCCCATTGACATTCCATAAGCTCCTTGAGAGCTGCACTTTGTCCAAGCACGACTGCTCCGTCAATTCACTCTTCGCCCTCGTGGGACTGGATGGACCATAGGCCCTGTGCCCTATTGGCATCCTAAAAGCTAGTTGAGAGCCACCTTTTGACCAGGCATGGTTCATCTCGGCAGTTCACTCTCCGCCATCGTAGGATTGGGTGGATAATAGATTTTCTTCCAACTCGCTCACTTACTAAAGGGACACCCGCTCTGATACCAACTTGTCACGGACTGGCGTTCGAACCACGACCGTGCGGCAACTCGGGCAATGTGTGTGGATGATTTGCCCGGATTAGGTTTTGGCCCTAGGATTGCTCACTCGTTTACAAACACTTGAATCGTAGAGGGAAGGGAGGAAACTAAGAGAGAATGAGTCGTGGGAGAGGGCAGGCATTTTATTGCTGGATGTTGTGTGTACAAGTTGTGTTCCAATGTGGGAATTCACCCCCATTTATACAAGAAGAGGGCAAATTCGTTTGGCCCCTTGGACTATCCAGTTTTATCCTTTTCTGTTCGTCTTATTTATTTGTCTTGCATTAAATGGGTTCTTGGGTTTTGTTTTGTATAGTTCGTCCCTTTGTGGGTCTTTTCGCCTCCCCTATGGCTAAAGCTTTGCCTGGACTACCCCTAGGATGACTCTTCGGTTGCCCAAAATCATCTAAGGATCGGTGGCTCTTCGTATTCCTTTTGCTCGCTCGGCCGTTCGTCTGGCCACTTTGGCCGTCTGAGTCGTTCGCTGCATGGTTCATGACATCATGCGGATTAGCCGCTGGTCAATGCACTGATTCATGCCGTATGAGTGCTACATCATGCGGTGGTTCATGTCGTATGAACGCTGCATCATGCCTTGATTTGTGCAGGGACTCATGCATTGATTCGTTATCTGATTCACCCGCTTAGCCATCTTGGTGGATGCTTGGCCAAGTTGGTTCGATTCTGATCGATCCTTGCACCTGACCATGTGATGATTCGTTGAATGGACGGTCCGTCCTCGTTTTAGGATTTTGCCAAATCATGATACGTGTATATGAGAACGTCTTCGAGTAACTACTTGAGAAAAAACCCCGAATGCTGACGGATAGAGATAATGTTGGTTATGTCCATTTGCTTCTTCGCATGTCCAATCGCACACTAAGGGCGCCAATGGTAACTTCTGGTCAGAATATTCCTTAAAGAGTTTTTGAGCAGAAAAACTTGTTTGATAACGACATAAAATTTCTGGTCTATGAATAGAATTTCGTTTGATAACAATATAAAATTTCTATAGTTATAATGGAGGCTAGAGTTGCGACCAGAGATAGAGCTATCGTTGTGACGGCTTGTGGACGGCGGTCTATGACAGGGGACTAGTGATCGGCTTACTGTGACCAGTGACTGGAGATTGGTGAATGGCAATGGGTGAATGACGAATAGCTACCAGCGATCGGAGACAGATGACGGGAAGAGTTTTTATTTTTATTTTTGTTCCAAAAATAGGAAAGAGTTTTTATTTCTCATTTCTCTTCCACACGTATTTTTGTTCTAAAAATTCATCACGAAAATAGAAAAATGAAATTGAGTTATTAAATGAATTTCTGTTTTAAATTTTATTCTTGAAAAAGAAAAAAATAGAATTGTTATCGTGCGCGCTCTAATCCTTTCAGGAGGTAGATATAATTATTAATCTCGCAGATTTTATTTTCGCTGCTCCTCCAAGATTAATTATCGAAAATTTCATAATCACACTGGTCACGCCGCATCTTCTTCCTTTTCAGTTTTTTTTCCCCCCCAATATTTTCCCACTCTCTCTCCTCTTTAGAAATATGTTCCTTCGTCAGAATAAATAAAGATGACGCGTGAGAAGTTGAAGTGCGTGCAAACTTCTGAAAAAAATTAAAACGAAAAAAAAAACACGGCCTTATCTGACGACTCCTTTTCCAACTTTTTCCACGTGGCGGCCACGCGAGAGAGGAGCACATATGACCGCGACACCGGAACACTGTCCCCGCAGTTATCTCGTAGCCAAAAAAATCGCAGGAAAATAAATAAAACGAATTTAAAAATCGCAATTGGTTTATCTGTTTCTGCTCCGAACCTGCTCTCTCTACCAATAACACCGTCTCTTCGCTTCCTCCATTTTTGCTCCCATTTCACTGCCCCTCAGAAACACTCGCAAACTCAGGCAGACGGGAGAGTGTCCAGAAGCAGAAACACTCGCCATGGCGCTACCGGTGGTTGACACGGAGTACCTGAAGGAGATCGACAAGGCTCGCCGCCATCTCCGCGCTCTCATCGCCCACAAGAACTGCGCTCCGATTATGCTCCGACTGGCGTAACTCCTTTTGCCTGCTCTTTTTCCCGCCTTGATTGGCGATGATGATTTTCGATCGGACTGGCTCGCGGTTTCTGATATCTGGAGGTTTTGCGATTCGTCTTGTAGGTGGCACGATGCCGGAACTTATGACGCGAAGACGAAGACCGGTGGTCCGAATGGCTCGATTCGGAACGAGGAAGAGTACTCTCATGGCGCCAATGCTGGCTTGAAGATCGCTCTTGATTTTTGTGGTGAGCTCTCTGCTCTTTCTGAGCTACCTGTCTCTAGTCCTCTGCCTTCGCGTTTCGATTCCTTAGGCGGAGCGGTGTCTTCACCTCTTCTGCATCTGTGCTTAAGTAGTTTCTGGAGTTCATCTATTCATGCACTGACAGCAGTTTGGAGGACGAGCATGCGATTGTAGGTTGTGATAGTGCGAGTGCCGTTGCATTCTCATTTGATATTAAGTAGATATAGGTGCATTGAGATTCGAGAGTCCAATTTCCGTGGACCTCTGCGGCTCTGCCTTCTAGTACAAGAAGTCTGCTTCAATTATAGCTGTCCTTCACTTGCTGCTGTAGGAGGCTTTCGCTTTTGCTTATGTTTTGAGTTATTTGATGAGTAACTTTGGCGGAGTGGTGTCTTCACCTCTTCTGCATCTTTGCTTAAGGAGTTTCTGGAGTTCATCTATTCTTGCACTGACAGAAGTTTGGAGGACGAGCATGCAATTGTAGGTTGTGATGGTGCGAGCTCTGTTGCATTCTCTTTTGGTATTAAGTAGATATAGGTGCATTGAGATTTGAGAGTCCAATTTCCATGGACCTCTGCCTTCTGGTACAACAAGTCTGCTTCAATTATAGCTGTCCTTCACTTGCGGCTGTAGGAGGCCTTCGCTTTTGCTTATGTTTTGAGTTATTTGATGAGTAACTTTGGCGGACCTCTGCCTTCTAGTACAAGAAGTCGGCCTTTGCTTTTGCTTATGTTTTGAGTTATTTGATGAGTAATGGTTGACTTAATCAATCATCTTTCAATGTTTAGCATGCCCCCGCGCATGCGTGTTGTCTGTTTTTATTGAAGACAGTTGACAAGTTTGTTAAAATGATGCTATGTCCTTATGAGTTCTTGAAGGGCCAAGCAGTGCGTTTGCAATTTTAGTTGGCTTAACAATGTCCTGTTGACTTATCAACGGGATTTAATCTGCAATTTCTAATTTACTTTTGTTACTTGCGTGTAGCATACTGCTAGGTTCATCTAACCAAGTTTAGATATATTCGCAATATTCATCCGTATAGAATGCATGAAGATAATTCTCACTCCAGACATTGATAATTTCTTAAAAGAAATCCCTACAGTTTTCATAAAGTTGAGGTATATGTATTATTTTATGTTCAGTTTATGAGAGCATGCTTAAGATAGATGGTTTAGTATTCTGTCTAATGCTTCCATGATTGTCGACCATGGAAATCCTAAGACTGTTGCATATATTTTACATGAGTCAACTGTTAGATATGTTATGTTTCTCATTGTTTCAACTATACAACCGTGGGAACCCGTCATGGATAGTGTCATAGCTTTAATGAGTAGAGTTTTTTAGCAAATGGAGTCGAGATATAACTTCGGTCAGTATATTTACATTTGCTTTTCTGTTGGATACAGAGGGGGTGAAGGCCAAATGTCCAAAGATTACATATGCAGATCTATACCAGGTGAAAAGACTGTTTAAAGGATTTCTTCTTCTGTCTTACATATTATGACTCTTCTCCCCCAATAGTTGGACAAAACCTAAGATGATATGACAATCTTAGTTTGAAAATTTGAATTCTTGCCATTTGACTTTGAAGTTTTGTGCCGTCCAGCATGCAACATCTTCAGAACTAATGTGCCTGCATGTATTGAAGCCCCTAATTGGCATAACCCACACATTCTCTATATTCAGATGCTTTAGGAGCAAACGTTTATCTATCTTATTTTTGGTACTCCGGGCATTTAGTTCTCAGTTGTTTATAGGAAATGTCCTCTGTCTAGTTCAACTGGACTTTTTCTTGTTTGTTTAGTGGTTGAACAATGTTATTTATAGCCAATCAATTCTAGTGGTTACTATTGGAAATGTTTTATCAATTTGTGTGTATTGATCGTTATGAGTGAAATGCCTGTTTCAGCTAGCAGGAGTTGTTGCAGTAGAAGTTACTGGAGGTCCCACTGTCGACTTTGTTCCTGGAAGAAAGGTACTGTGTTTTAGCTGTATGTGAGCAAGATGATTCTTACAAGTGCCTTATTGATAAATTGTTTGCTACCTGCAGGATTCAACAGTTTCTCCAAATGAGGGAAGACTTCCAGATGCTAATCAAGGTATTTTGTTGTGTCAACTTTCCCTTTGTTGTTTGGCCTCCCTTCATTTCGCTCCGTCCCTCTCTCCAAATATTATGCCCCACCGTGCTTCTTATTGCTCCAAGCAAAAGGTTAAATAGCTTTTTTCTTTTCTCCCCTTAAGGTTGCTGCCTGTTAATTTTGAAATGTATGTCCATCTCATCTAAGTGTCGATTGGAAAGTTTCCAGAGGAATGATCTGAATGAGATCAGAAGCACAGTGAAAACATGGTATCAGAGCTAACGGACATTCAGATGTTGTCCCTCTCTTCTGAATGTCAGTTAATAAGCTTCCAGAATATGAGCCTCACATGCAAAATGGGCACAGTGCCTATTTCCTATGAGTCAGCTGTTGTGAGCCCACCACGAAGGAGGAGTTCAGACAGGAGTCCTGGGAAATGAACTCTTGATCTGTCATCTGAATGCTAGAATATCCAACCTAAAAGTTTAAGCCATGATTTTCAGTGAGACATGTATATAATAAAACTTGAGCCTTTAGGTGAGAGAGACTATATGTGTACAAAACTCATTATTAGTATATAAACCATGCATTTAAAGGACATGTGATTATATTTAAGAACAATATTACTACTCATGCCAAGTTGCCAACCTAGTTTGTTATTTTACGTGATATTCTACATCTGCAACTGCAATTCACTCTAGCTGAGTGAAAGGAGGCTCAATGAAAGGAGGCCTTCAACAGTAGCTTTGTTAAGCTTATTGATTTGTCATATTCACATTTTACTCTCCGCTGCCTACACATATCTTATCATGGCTCTAAATCCATAGGAGATTTTTCATGCATTATAATTCGGGTTCATTGACTGCCAACCCCAAATGATTTGGGATAAAGGTGATGTTGATGATGTATAATTCTCTTACTAATGAAATGCATGTACATTTTGAGTAAATAGGTATTTGAAAGTTCTTCTAAACTTGTCATTGCTGGATGTAGGTCCTCCACATCTAAGGGACATCTTTTACAGGATGGGTCTCTCGGACAAGGACATAGTGGCTTTATCAGGGGGTCATACACTGGTAATTTCTATCTCCTGCTTGGATTTACATTCAGGGTCAGCCGGGGATGCAGAACTGCATTTTTTTTCAATATTTTTTTTTTATGTTACTTGTTTCTAGGGAAGGGCACATCCGGAAAGATCTGGATTTGATGGTCCTTGGACTCAGGAACCCCTTAAGTTTGATAATTCCTATTTCATGTAAGATTTCATCTTTTCACTGGATGCTTTTTCCAAGTTTCAGTTGGAGCATTATAGAGCCAGATATTAATTGATCATTTTTGACACAGCGAACTGTTGAAAGGGGAATCGGAGGGGCTGCTGAAACTGCCAACCGACACAGCATTGTTGGAAGATCCTGCGTTTCGCCCTTATGTTGAGTTGTATGCCAAGGTAATATGGGTTTTTTGCGTGGTCTGGTGACTCTATGAGTAAATTTTTAAATCGAATTGCAGTTACATGATTTCCTTTTTTTTCATTTATGAACCTACAACTTGGCTGCCTCCCTGCACAACTATTTCGTTTCCTTATGTGCACGGTCTACAATCCTTTGGTGCTACTGTCCTTGGTTTTGCTGAGACTGAAAACAGATGGAGATTTTTTTTGCATGAAATTATGCTGTATAGGCTTGTGATGCTACCTGGGCAGCATCCAATCTGTTCCATCACTATCTTCTATGCAAAGACCAGGAAATCTTCTTAATGAGATCACACATCAAATGTTGGTAGAAATCTATATACGTGGTGGGATAGAGATTAGTATGCAGTTCCGTGAAACCTCTAGGCTAGAGCATCATGAATGCGACTGGGATCACCTGATTTAGGTTGTTCGTGCAGCGCTCTCTGGTGGTTGGGCCAACCTTGAAATGAGACAAATTCCCAATTTGCTAATCTGCTTCTTTTCTTCCTTCTTTTCTTTTGCCATGTACTCCCATCTTTCCCTAATGTTTTTTAGCACGTGGTAGGATGAGGATGCATTCTTTAGAGATTATGCAATCTCGCATAAGAAGCTCTCCGAACTGGGGTTCACACCAAGTTCTTCAGGCAGCAAGGGAGTAACGAATGGTGCTGTGTTGGCACAAGGGGCTGTTGGAGTGGCGGTGGCTGCGGCTGTGGTGATCTTGAGCTACTTCTATGAAGTGCGCAAGAAATGAAGTGAATGCTATTTTTTTCGAATTTCCCTTTTGTACTTGGCATATATTTTAGCAGCTTAGCTCTGCATGCTCCATATCTCTTGGCCTACAATAATAGTCGGGGCATTACCTTTTCCAGTTGATTAGTAAACAAACATGTTGCTTTGAGTGAGGAGTTTCATATATACGTATAACCCATGGCATACCGTTTATGCATTTTATGTGGTGCTCACATACAAGTGGATATGTATAGGCAAGACCTGACTTTCAATTCGCTCGAGCTGGCGGAGTGTGTGATTCACCTAATTCATTTTACCGCCAAGACCCTCCCTAGTGTACATTCGTCATCCGAAATCTTTCATGTATAGGTTTATTTTTTTTTCATCTATTGGTAGTTTCACTCAGCGCTTAGCGAATTCTCACTTCAGTTCTTCATTCGTTATATAGCAAGCCCCGTTATTTGAGCTCGGCTATCGAATGTTCCGGTATTTGGCTTTTTTTTTTCTTCATAACATTTTTAGATGTACTTCACTCGACAACGAGGAGCCTTTTGCTGGCTTTTTTGTTCCCAGGCGTTTTTCTTTTTCGACAAATTCACAATAAAAAGTGTTGGAAAATGAAATTAATAAATCCGAAGTTCACAAATGATCCGTAATCCACGGTATCTTTTTATTGTAAAAACATTTTACTATAAAGATTAAGGATTAAATAGTATCATTTGTTTTATAATGACATTGTTTTTCATTTAAAAACAAATAATTTTGTGAGTGAATTAAGGGGATTGACATGAAGAAAGAACATCGAATCTATCAAATCAAATGGAAAGCACAAGCTACCTGGTTTAAATCGTGTACTGGACGGATCGATTTTGGACAGTTCCCGACTTCACAGATTTGAGAGTCACCCTCAATGACCGGTCCGGTTCCACGCAAGGAACCGGACCGGCATGCCTTGCCTTTTTCATTTGATTTGGTCTTTTCCTTCCACGCTTTAGGGAAGCAGCATTACTGAAATTGACCGGTAAAACCGTAAATTGAACGTGGCATCACTCTCTCTCCCTCCCCTCTCGCGCTCCCGCCTCTCACTTCTCAGACTCTCCATAACGGTCGCTCCGTCGCTTTCGCTCTCACCTCTCGAGTGGTACCTTTCGCGCTAAGAGCGCGGCACCACAAGTCCAGGGAGAGCTAAACCGAGCAGAAGCACGACAAGTTCTCGTAGCGCTTTCACCAGTAAGTAACCAGCGAGTATTTACGCGATTGATCAGTGTTCTTTGTCGAGATAACCGTGTCGAGTTCAAGTTTGGTGGTTTCGAGAATGATCTCATCGTGCGGGTGGACCGAGGGATAACAGCTTGCCGTCGGTTCTTCGTCGTGCTCATTACGCGAATCGAGTGTTTTGCTATTGAACTCTGGAATCGATTCTGTGTCTTAGTTGTCAAACGATGTCAGTTTTGTGCGGTTTAGTTGTCTGGATTGTATCCATTATACGTGTGGATATCCATCTACTGTGCAATGGTAGGATATAGAACAAACGGGAACAGGTTGGTTTTACTTCGGTTAAAAACAGGTGGAATGAGCCTTTCTTCACCTCCTCACCTCCTTCCGCCATCCTTTCCAATTCTTCTTCAGCTTGCAGATGGCTGCATTGACCCGTCTGCTTCAATGGGGAATCAAGTCGAAGATGAGGTTCCGGCCTCTGGTGAAGTCTTTATGGGACGCCTGCGCGTCGCTTCGGTAATCTATGTTTCGCGCTTGATGCTCTGTGTTTTCAGTGAAAAAATAATTTGTTGCTGGTAATTTATGTTTAGCTCTTGATGTTCTGTGTTTTCGTTGATTATATAATTTGTTGCTGTGTTCGAGTAGATTACAGCACTAATGGTTGCTTTGCGAAAGTTTTTATTCTTAGATACTTAGCTGTTTAATTTCCTTTCATGACTCAAGTGATCAGTTTAGAAGCCCAAGGTGTGCATCAAAGCATGTCGATGTGATCGTTGAAGCCTTGATGATGGTTTGGACGACGCGGTTCAACATTTCACAACGAAAGGAGACCTGCAGACAGTAACACCTTTTCTTATCTATACAAGTTTTGGTAATTCTTTCTGCATGCCAGCTGTTTGATCGTGAATGTGTGGAGACTTCATTCTAACTTATATGCTCTGTGTGCGCTTTGTAGATGCAAATACCTCAAGATGATCACCTTTCAGACTTGGAAGTCTGAAGTAGAGGACTTGGAGTCAGAAGTAAAGAGGTGTTTGGTATGCACCGTTTGCTTCCTTTTGTGCTATGTGTATTTAGCAATAAGCAGCTAGCAGCAATTTTGAGCTTGGGGAAAGGTTAATTTAGCCAAGACCAATTTTGGAGTATTGGATGCAGGACTTGCATGATGAGAATGAGAAACTCTGCTGCGAGTTGGAACACAAGAGTTGGAAAACTTAAGCATGATAAATAAAGATGAAGATCATCGAAGTACAGCGTCTAAAGCTCCATGGCAAGATATGGCTTGATTAAATTCTGTTTGGTTACTCTTAATGCTGCCGCTTTTGGCAACAGTGACTGACTGAGATTGAGATTGGAAGTAGAGAACACCACTTTTCCTTTGCCTTTGTACACACTGCTTAGAGGGGGTACGCTCATATCTTTTAGTCCACAATACTAGTCGGGGCTTGCTGGTTCTTGGGCAGAACAAATTAGTGAACTAGTAGGAAAGCTTTGTATTAGATCGCGATCGATAACTTCAAGTGCCAAGGTTTTGTGTTAGTTTGTTTTGGCAGAATTTGACCTGCAGCTCCTATTTACCACTTCATAGTTGTTCACATGTAATGCTCAAGAGTTTAAGATCATTCATTATGAGCCCCTGCATTCGGTTTTCATCTTATTTCACAGAGGCCCGGCCTTTTCCATTCCCACCTTCACTGTATTGGATCATGTAAGGGTGACTCTTGTTTAAGGATTCTCATTTCCGGAGTTGAACCGCTGAACCTCTGGTTCGACGGGAAGTTTGAGACCGGCGAACTCCTTGCACGATTCTCATGGAGTACCAAACACGAGGATTCACATACCCTATCGTACCGAACTAGTATGTCCTCCATTTTGTTAGACTAGATGTGAAGCCATCAGCTGCCACTTCTTTATTCGGGTCGGCCAGACATTGTGGGCGGGTGCTGCTTGTAATGGCGACGCCAAAACCCCGCTCGCTTTCATGAACGAGAAATCCAAATCTCAAACCCTTGAGCAAGAAGTGAACTCCACCACAAGACACTCACGACACGCACAGAGCAAGACACCGAGTTTGGCAAAAGACCGAAATTTCGATAAACCTCAAATCTGCCAAACGATTCTCTTATGGCAATGAAACCTCTAACCATCCATCTCGTTCCTGTCATCCCCGGAATGCTCCAACCCACGTTGTCGTGGGTCCTTGAGAACAGACCTTGAGCTAAAAGGCATTTACTTTTAGGTTGGTTCTAGGACTACCACGCAGGACTATACGTGAGGGCAACAAATCAACCCGATCCCACAAAAGAAGGTAGGTGGAAGGCTTTTTAGGACAGTGTTATCAGCAATGCCTTGCCATTGGTTCCAGGAGCCTCAGTTGTTTGTCTCGCACGTTAAGAAATTCGTTTTGCACCTAAGCACATGATCCCCTCCGTCACCACGTGTTTGTGAGCTGGACCTTGTCATGTTTCTTCCCATAATTTTTTCTCTTGCCAAATCCTCGGCTAGGGCCATGAATCCTTAAAGGGGTTGTTACTTTGAAAATGTCGAATCCTTAGATGGGTTGATACTGCGTTCAAGCAAATTAACAATGGTCGAGACTAATTTCTCTGATGTAGATCGGTAATCCAATCCAAAACGGCCGGGTTTGACCTCCATATGTGGCATCCCGGTTGAGTGTGTGTGTTTTTTCCTGATCCACCGGTGAGATCCAACGTAACTTGTGGCATGAGAACCGAGTTTCGGACAGTATTGGGGACAACTTGGTGAGACTATAGAAGAGGAAGTGAACCTAGGAACAAACACGCAAGAACCTTGGCAAGGTCGCTCACTGCTTTCCGATCGGCTTAAGCCCGTCAAATCACTTTGGGAACGTGGTCAGTGGATAAAGCCGCTTGTTATGGTAAAACACCTATCGCAGTCCCCATCTCCTCCAAGCTTATGTGCCACAATCGCATTGCCCGCAATGCAGGTTAGGTCGTTTAAGAGGCATCTTCAGATCGAACCCGGATTGAATCGGACAGGATTTGACGGAATGAAATTACGGCCGTGGGGTCGGTCCACGTTAAAAAAAATGTGCGGATAGGGTTGGGGACAGCGAGGGATTCCGTGTAAAAAAGGGAGGTAGGTAAAATCATATGGCAAGCGAAAGCTTTTAAGATCTTCACCCACGGAATAATTGCACCCAACGCTACCCACTTTGGTGGGATTGGAGGAGGTAGGCTTACTGAACCTTTTAATGCGAGCGTCACAGGCATAATGAATCATCATTCGAGAACTGCCCATACGTCTTTAGCTGGTGGCAGGCATAAGAGGAGCTTCTTGTCAATCGATTCATAGTACTTTCTTCTAAAGCTCATGGGAGTTGCTGGGTTATATGGCCGTTACATTCGAAGAGTGTTAGGGACACGGGCGGCAAAAGCCCGACGAGTCCAAATTCGAGCCTATCAAATATATCAAGTCATACCCACCTTAATTCAAAAGTTTAAGCCAATGAATTATATGCCAATCATAATATATGAATCAATTCAAATCATATAATTTTTCGCCGTGGGATTTCTCTAATGTAACCCGTACGCGCATCCCAAGGGAGGGACGTGTGGTGGCAGCGATTTTGAGGGAGATGGTAATTTGGCTTGTCCTCCAATCCTTAAAAAAAAAATTAACCCTTAGGCCTAAACTAGAACCTCAAGGTTAGGAGGGAGGGAAGAGGGGGGGAGTGGAAGGTGAACCAAAGCCCACATACAACCACAACCACACTATTCCTTCACCTCTTTCTATTTTTATTTTCTTTTCTTACATCATCCTCTGCCTCGTACCCAACCTCCCACACCATCCCCCACCTTCTAGAAGCACTCTCTCTCTCTCTCTCTCTCTCTCTGATGAGCACTATGGAGGGGATACACTCACTAGTAGAATAAAAAACCACAACTACCATCTCTTTACTTATGGACAAGAGCGGACAAACCACTAATTCCTTTTCTTCTCCTTCTTCCCATTATGCCTCCTTTTCCCATCAACTTACTCTTCTTGGAAAAATCCTTCCACCCCATCGACGTAGGGCCAGCCCCCCAGTCCTTTTTTTATTTCGCTCTTCTTTCTTTCCCCTTGTTCCAGCAAGTTGTTTCTCTCGTCATGTAACTAATATACGTATCGGCACATTTGCACTCGGAACGAGGTAAAATTTGCCTACAGTCCCGGATTTAAGCGGATATTATAATCGGGTCACTGAATTTCGCTTATAACCATCACTCGGATCTTTCGAATTCACATTTTATATGTCGTGCTTCGACACATGGCGAATTTCCTATAATCATCAGCCGTCACATAAATCTCTCGAATTTACTTTACATTTACCGTGCTTCGATGCGTGGCCAATTTCCCGTGAAATGTTATCAGTTGCCATGTGAATTTGACATGGTATCCAACAACAACAGAAAAAGATAAATTTGTGCATAGTACTACATTTCACTGGAATATTAATCGGACTCTCACCAAATTCAGTGAATGCAAAAACAGATATATTTTTTTTTTGAAAATTCGTGGAATCAAATCGTTGCAATCAAAGTTTAATGACTTGATAACAAAATCCTCCATGAGAAAAATAAACCCCAAATCAGCACTATGAAACAAAGAATAAGAATTTCCAAATAAGGGTATATTGGTAAAACCGAGTAATAACCCACATCTAAGTGAGTAACCTGGCTAAGTTTGAAACAACCCCCCCCACAACCAAAAAAAGGCAAAAAAAGTAACCTAGCTAAGCATTTCTGGAGGGTCTTCAATTCCATCACCTTCTTTTAGGGTTAAGCCCTCATGCTTTTGTGCCTCTCGTCTCCTCCATACGAGTATACAATAACCCCAGCAAAGAGCTTTTACATCCGAGACCAACTGGTCATACGAACGCCATTATTGTGGTGACCTAGCTGGATTGTCATAGAAATAAAAATAAAAAAAAACCCAGATCGGTGTTAGTTCCAACAACACTACAAATCCTAATAATAATCTGCACTTTATATTCTGGTACTGTGGGGTGCGTTGGGGGAAGATTTTGAGAGCTAACTCACATAATTTAATCATACCCTTGTCTTTGCTCCAACTTTAGTTTAACATTGTACAAAACTTTTTACACCTAACTGAAGTGTACCCCTATGTCTAGTTTAATACAACAACATATAAGGTTTTTTTTTTTTTTTAACTTATTCCCTTTTGCTGATGCAAGTATCATCACAAGAGAGAGGCCACCAGCCACTCCCCCTCTTACCCGTCTCACCAACTCACATCTAGAAGCTAATATTATTACACACTCTCTCTCTCTCTCTCGAGAGAGAGAGATGTCGAGTCAAAATGCTATAAAAATCACACCTTTAGCGTTCGCAAGGGCCGGCCTTAATGGTTTGGCAGCAAGAAAGCAATACCCTCTCTCTCTCTATCTCTCTCTCTCTCTCTCTAAAAAGATTTCCGAAGTTCTCAGACGAGGACCCAACTATATATAAGAACAGTAGTTGCAGCTTGAACAGCCCGAGCTCATAGCACTTGGGGGAAAGATTCTCTCGCTTTCTTGTTTTCTTTCGAGTTTCTCTGGTGTACTGAGACATGGGAAGATCGCCTTGCTGTGAGAAGGCTCACACGAACAAAGGCGCATGGACCAAGGAAGAGGACGAGAGGCTCATCGCGTACATCAGGGCCCATGGCGAGGGCTGCTGGCGGTCGCTCCCGAAGGCGGCGGGCCTCCTCCGCTGCGGCAAGAGCTGCCGCCTCCGCTGGATCAATTACCTGAGGCCCGACCTCAAGCGCGGCAACTTCACCGAGGAAGAGGATGAGCTTATCATCAAGCTCCATAGCCTTCTTGGTAACAAGTAAGTAGATTGCAAGAACAAACCCGATGCATAATATAATGCCGATCATGTAGTAACGCAAGAACGAGAATCAGGAGAATGATTACCCGGCATGTCTACTAATCTGGGTTCCCTAACTAAATGTTCTCAAACCCTTTGTTTTTTATTTTCACTTCAGATTAGATTGAGTCAAATGGGTTTTTACTTTTATATTCACGCAGGTGGTCTTTGATTGCCGGGAGGTTGCCCGGGAGGACGGACAACGAGATAAAGAATTATTGGAACACGCACATAAGGAGGAAGCTCTTGAACCGAGGGATCGATCCGGCGACACACAGGCCATTGAGCGAGACCGCGCAAGACGCAACCACCATCTCGTTCGCAGCCGCTCCGTCGAAACAAGAACCGCTAGACGATGCGATCTCCGCCGCGCTCGGCTACAAGAAGGAGAACAACCCGACAACAACAACAACACGCCGGCGACGGTTCAAGAGAGGTGTCCAGACTTGAATCTTGAGCTCAGAATAAGCCCTCCCTATCAGCAGCAGCATCACCAGCCTGATGCGCCCATGGGAATGGTCGAGAACAACCACTGCTTTGCCTGCAGCCTGGGGTTGCAGGACAGCAAGGACTGCAGTTGCAGGAGAGGAGCGAGCGGTGGAAGCAGCATCCATGGCGGCTACAACTTCTTGGGGTTGAAGACGAGCGTCTTGGATTTCAGAACTCTGGAGATGAAATGAAGTCGAAAAACTCATTCAAGCGGGCGGTTTCTGGATGTTCGAGCGGGTTTTACAAAGAGAGATGAGAAGAGATTTTGCCTATTAGTTTATAATCTCTCCGGGGTTTCTCTTTTGTTTTTCTTCTCTTTGGGGGTCTAATTTGTAATGATTAATGTAGTGCATAGTTTCTATATACTTAAAATTCAAATTAGTACGAATAGCCATGCCCGGTACTTCATCGTGATCGTGTTTGTCCACATGACTTATGGTTCTTGATGGGTCTATGGACCAGAACTTCAAAAGGGTTCGCCTGGAAATGGAAGAATATTTCAAAAGACCATTTCTAATTCCATCGTATGCATATATACTAGATGCATATGAAAATGTGTGTGCGTACTGGGAAGATTTCTATATGCTGTCTTAAATTTATTTAGTATGTCAATTATGCAGCACATACATTTGGAACTCTGCACAGATATACACCTTGTTAGAACCAAATTTTCCCTTCAAGCATCCATTAATCTTTCGTTGAGTAAAGAAGCTCTCTCTCTTCCTAAGCCTTTGATAGTTGTGATATAAAAAAAGAAGAAGAAGAAGGTTTTTCCTCCTATTTTTTTCAGTTTTTTTTTTAGGAGGAAAGGAAAATAATAAAGAAAATCGATATCTATATATGGAGGAAATGGATAAGCCGTGAGAGGAGGAGATAAGAAAGAGAGGATGGGGTGGTGGGTGACCTATCAATGGCATCACAATAAAAGAGCGCGCGCACACAAAAAAAAGGCAAGAGGCTATTAACCTCATGACACTAACACATATTTACGAAAAGGGCGTGAAGGAACGAAACAACCGCGGAACTGTCCTTAGTGCGAGTGTACCATATTTCTACCAACCCAAAAACATTTATTGTCTTCTGTGAAACAACCACCACTTTGTCCTCTCTTGTTCATCCTCTCTCCCTTCTATTCTCATGTAGATTTGCGAGAAATATAGCGCACGAATATATCGTGTACTTGGAAAGTCGGATTGGTTTCTCTATCGCGAAGCTTCACTTCAAATGTCACACTGAGCCAGCAGATAAATTTCCAAGGGATTCTCCCATCAATTGTGACTGACTGTGGCTGTTGACTGCAGCATTTTTTGAAGTTTCATAACTAGATTGCACTTTGATGGCTAGTTTTATGACTTGGTTGCAATTTATGAGAATTTCAAGATCCAATTGCACTTTCTTGATTAGTTTTAAGACTTTCAATACACTTATCCTTGAATAATAAGAGTGTGCATTTTACAAGTATAGAGAGAGAGATCTTAAATATGAAGCATAGATTATGTGCACAACATTCTCGCGATTGAGTCCATAATTGTATTATTAACAAGATATTGTATTAAGAAACCAGTATGGACCAAGAACTCGGAGCTTAAGGGGGTTCAAAAACGCGATGAGATTGTTCACTTATCAGCGTGGGAAATCCAACCTATGACGGTGACATAACTCCATACAAACCCGCCGGATCTTTACCCCGGTATCCCCGGTTTTTCTGGAATTAGGAGCTGCAGCTTCATTTACTCCTTCGATCCGACTTGCTCATGGATATCTTGCGAGGCCGAAACCTAGACCATACACCCAAGCTCCCTTTAATTAGCTTGCTTTTACTAAGTATACTCGAAACTTTCAATCTTCACCTATGTTTTCCTAGCAGAAAAAACAGAGTCCACACGCTTGACTCCACCAAATCTCTTTAGTCTTTCGGATTTGGACAGCAACACTTTCTCTTAGGTCAAGGTGACACAGCTCCATCTCCCGATTTAATGGCAAACTACCAGCACTTAAAATCTGTGGGGTTACATGCCACTTGGGGGTCCGATCGCATTGACTCGTCCTATCATCGAATGACTTCATAAAGGCAGCATACATAGAGCGATGCGCCTACCAAACCACATGCTGCAATTAATATCTATAAAGACTTAGACCCAGATGCCCGAATTGCAAGCCAAGAGAGGAACTAAATATGATTTTAAAAAAAATCACAATATCACCCAACAAAGAAAGGGGAAAAAAAGAAGAAGATGAGCCGGTCATATTAAAATTCAGCACACAACTGCAACGAAATAGAATAGTAAAAGCGAGAAAGAAAGATCGAAACGCAAGATTTGTCTCAATTGATCTTTAAACTAGAGCTACATCTAATAGAACATTCTATAGAATCAGCACATCGCATTTCTCTGTTACATCACTTGAATAAAAAAAGTATACATGATAGTAACTATTTACGGATTCAAATACAAACTATCAATAAAATACATGCTTAAATTATAAAAGCATTATGGTTCTTACGAAGGATTCCATGCTTTTCTATCGATGAAAAGTATGAATCACATCATAACAGATCAGTCCTGAATTGATAATTCAGAAGCTGTGGAAGATCGAGAAAGGACACATGGTCTGTGGGTGGCTACTTTGATGAAAAGATCCAAAGATAAGATGGTCCTTGTGGCTTCCCATATTGGAAAAGGGGCTGGCTCTTTTCACCATCTCCCCTCACTCACTCCATATTAAACAAATACGTTCGATAAATTATTTTTCAAAGGTGTTAGGTGGAGGTTTTGGAAGCTTCCACGGGATATATTTTCTCGTTCTGTCTGAGAAAAATTGTGGGGGCAAGGGGTAATTATGCACTGTCTTTGCCTCGACAGTTCAAATGAATCGACTCCAACCAAACATCACATGCAAGAAATTGAAGGAAAGCGAAAAACCTTAATGGTGGTGGTGGTGGCGGGACCCCTCGCTTACGTACTCCCTCCCCACTCTGGATCTTGATCCCCACCCTTAACTAATTATAATGGTCCTTCAATTATCCAATTATTAAGCCGAGTTGCCTAAGATCTGATGGATCATCTTCCTGTGTTTGGTAGGAGATTACATGTGTCCCCTCAAAATATTCATGGGCCTTCTTCTGAACGTGCATATGTCGTATCGTGCATCTAATGTCTCTTCTTTATGGTTGAGAAATGACGATTCATGCATGATAAACTCGTAGGCTTTAGCTCGAGATTCTATGCTTTGACATGACCTTTGAACATAAGGAATTATTTTGAGCAGGTAAGGTAGCTGAAACCCTGGCTAATTGGAAGCTTAGGGTTTTTCAGTTTTGGTTTCGACCCCATCGACATAAGTTCTTTTGGATTTCAAAGAAGGAGTAGATATGATATGTGCTATTGATTTTCGAATTGCGTATGATCCATGTTTTCTCGTCTAAGCACATTGCTTTTTGGGAAAATGCCCATTAAAGTTATTTATATATAGAAGAGTAACATAATAAGTGCCAAGTAAGATCTTGCGATTGTTTAAGGGTCAAGAATCAAAAGGAGAAAAAAGAAAAAGAGATGAGATAACCTTCCGCACTTCTTTGGTAGGCATATTTGACATTCAACGTCATTTCTCGGATTCCCATTTCCCCTTTCTCTTTCACAAATCAAACGTGGGAATTGCTATATCATCTATTTGCTTCTCCGTCCTATCTTAGGATTCCACAAAAGATAGAGAACGAGCATCATATCATGAGAGGTAACTTTTTCGGCTAGAACGGACACAATGAAATACAAAGTAAGACGAGAGAAGACAAAGAAAATTCCAACGTGGCGCACCTTCATACAAGCATATTAAACATGGCAAGCATGAATTTTAGTGGAAAACTCCGAACAAAATTGAATTTTTTCTTTTTAAACTAGAGTGACTTGGAGGGATGGGACAAGATTTTCTTCGCTCGCCCGTGATTTGCTTCTCTCTCTAACCCCTCTTTCCAAACAAAGCATGAATTTCGGGAGTGGGGGGTGATATTGAATGACCCCTCCTAAAATATGGTACCTGTACCATAGGGTAGGTATACCCTCTTTCTAGTTCTAGTGGCTCCATTCCACCCCACCACAACACTCCAACACATCAGAGAGAGAGAGAGAGACAAGGAATTTCCTAATTTGAATTGGAGTGCCATACAAGTGCCGGAACATAGTACAATATATATATATATATATATATATATATAAAACATAAGATAGATGGGGCATAGTAACATCCAGATTTAATCTAAGGAATGGATGGTAAGTTGTTGGGGGGGGGGGGGGGGGGGGGGGGTCGGGATGGTAAAACCTAAGAGGGAGCCGTATTGAAGCGGACCATCTGCTTTCCTGGAATTCTATGTGGATCTCACATCCATACCAGGACGACCATCGATACGATAAGCGTTCTCCTTTCTCGGGGTAACATGGTGGGGTCATGTCTGTTGTCATGAAAGTGAGCCTCACCTCAATTTTCGTGGACAGGCTTTGGCTTGTACTCAATAGGAGTTTTTTTCCGAATATTATTTCCTCTATAAAAACGTAAGATTGAAAAAAAAAAAATGAAGAAGGCTATAAGGCTCGTGGGGAGCAATTTTGAGTGAGGAAATCGTGATAAAAAACTTAAACTATTGCACTCTGGTCAATTTAGTACTAAATCTTTAATTATATAATTGAATCATAAACATTTTGATATTTTTTCAATTGAGTTCATCGAGCAATCTTAGCCAAAAATCGTTGATGTGGACGTCGAGCATCCTATGTGGTACAGTCAGCGCTGACGTTGGAATATATATATATATGTGTGTATTTCAAATTTATGATGTTTTATGTTATTTTTTCTTCTTTCTTCTTGTCTTTTTTTTTTCTACCAAGCTCGGTGAGCGTCGCTAGCCAACCCTCGCCAATCATGGGTAAGGGCTAGCGAGGGCTTCTCAACCCACGCCTAGTGGCTGACGAGGGTTGGCCAATGACTAGACTTGATGAAAAAGTACAAGAAAGAAAGAAAATAAAAGAAACTAAAAAATATAAAAGGAAAAAATTGATTTTTTTTTAAAAAATATTTAAAAAAATTATCATCGTCGGCATCGATCGACTTATGTGGCACCATAGGCGCCTCGGTCAGCTTTTTTCTGTTAAAAATTGATCGGATGGATATGATTGACAAAGTGTAAAAAGATTTAGGGCTCATTGAAAAGATTGAAAGGTTCAAAACTAAATTGATCAAAATGCGTTTAGGATTTTTTGAACAAGCTTTCTAACTGGAGACGGATGTCTAAATAATAAGGAAAAATTGGAGTTGCAGTGGCATATGTGTAGATAACAGCGGAGAGGGAGGGGCAAGATGGGGAGGGAAAACGTCTGTATCCCACATGCTACCAACTCCACTCTTTTCGGGCGGGGGGGCGGTAGTTGGCAGCAGTCCGACGTAGGCCCATGTGCGCAGCTGCGGCCTGTGGGCCCCCCGAACAGGACCATGTCGGGCCCCGCCTCCTTCATTCTAATCAAACTCATCTCTCTCTCTCTCTCTCTCTCTCTCTCTCTCTCTCTAACCTTCCATTTTTCCATTCTCCCCCATTGACTTTCTTTCCCTTATTTGGTGGCAAAGAACTGTCGAGTTATATAATCCCAAATTTCTAAGACCCATTTGGCTACATGTCCTCTCGATGCTTCAAGCTCTCGGAATTTCCCCATCCTAACGCTAGGAAGTTGACAATCAATGCTCCATGACCTCCACATCGCCCCGGTCAAGAACATTTCGATCGTAACGACCCCTCTCACCGGCTGCACAATGCGCCGTGTTCATATAAGCCCGGAACGGATCGACCCAAATTATAACCTAGACCGAGCGGTCCATTTTCGCGACACGCACGTCGTAACAAGCGAGAGATGGGGGCGAAATCCGTGCGAAGGAAGCGGGGATACTTCCGGCCAGTCGTCGTATTCTAGCTTGACTTGGTATCTACTCGAATGTTGCGGAAAAATGAAGCCACCTAGTTGACATGGCAAAATCGAAATATCGGCACCACTTGGTCTGGCTTTGGAAAGCAAAAGGGGGAGGGGGGGAAAGCAACGCCCCGCAGAGGAGGGGGGGCGCTGCGCTCTCAATGTCTTCCTCCTTTCTCGGGTGGAAAAGGAGGCACGAATTCTTGGAGACACTGCACAGAAGACCCACACGACAATTTCGGCCACCGTTCGACCACCCCAATATTCTCCATCTTTTATTTTTTTTATATATTTTTGGATACTAAACTCACGTTTGACGATCAAAACCCTGCAAAAAGGAGGAAAATCTGCAACAACTGCGCGCATTATTGGCAGAGGCTTTTTTGACTTCCGAGGTAGTACTGGAAAGTTCAGACACACGAAAATGTTCAAAAAGAGAAAAAAAAAGAGACAGAGAAAAGCGACATCTCGTAGAATTGGAGGAGAGCATGGGGGCGGGGGGGAGATTTGGTTGGTGATTTGGGATCTAATCATCTAACTCTCTGTCTCCACCTCAAAGAGAGCTTATGAAAAGCGAAAGGGTCGACGAGATGTTCACGTGCAATTTAAAAGTGCGTCGCTGTGCGAGGCAACGGGCTCCTTTAAAAACTCCTTTCGGCTACTCGTGCAGCTTTGCCTAAATCTCTCCCCTTTTTATATCGTAATTTCGTATTATTATGATCATAATGTTATTATTATTTCTTAGTTCTTACGCGAACGTGAAGTTGCGGATCAGTTTGGGGCTCGGGCGATTAGCAAAAAAAAGAGGAGGGTTCGCTTGCTTACGTGTAAAGCGACGACGACTCCGAGTCATTGACTACCGGCTCAATTATTGGTACGCCAATGTGGATGGGACGATGCATGTCTCCCCCCGTCGACCCGCCCTTTGTATTCTAATATCTAATGTATGACTTTCTACTATTGTGATTAGGAGCGAAAAGTAGCTATAGGGAATGGGAGGGAAAACGTCCGGAAAGTCATAGATTTATTGCGTTTTTTTTTTTTTTGTTAATTCGTTCGTAAACCTTGTGATTTAACCGCTTGAGTGTTAAATACTTTCGTGCCTCTGTCAATTGAGTCGATCCGGTCAACTTTAATAGGAAAATGGCTGACGTGGACGCCGACCGTCTGGTATGACATGACCGGTGCTGAGGTGGATAATTATTGATAACATTTTAGTATCGAGAGCCCGGTGAAAATGTGAAAAGTTTAGACTCAATTGGCAAAGTTAAAAGGTTTAGGATTGAATTGGCAAAAAATGCAGTAGGCTTAGCATTTTCTGGATGATTTTTTTTTTCCCGAGAATGGGGTGAAATCGGTTTTCTGTGAGCCCGAATTGCGTCCGCGACGATTAAATCCATTTTTTTCCCGACTTGTTCAGCTCGCTCAGATGAGGTTGGATGTGCTGCGACTATTCTGATGATCAGGAAGAGAAATTGAATTGGGGAAATAATTTGGATAAGAGACAAAAAAAATCACTAGGTAGGGTTTGCTTGCCTGCCGCCAATGCAAGGGGGCGATGGATCCCACGGTGTTCATCCGAGTCCATCTGCACGAGTCAACTCCTTGCCTTCTTCCCATTTCCACTCACTTTCTTCATTTATTTATTTATTTTGGGTACCCTACTCTTTATCTTATCATGAATTATTCAACCATTAGGCCTTGCCCATCCCTCCCCAAAATAAAATTAAAAAAAAAAGAGAGAGAGAGAGAGAAAAAAAGGAGAAGGAAGAAATCTTGGCACCAGCCAGTGATGTGCCTGCACTTCAGTACGTAGCAAATTCACCCATCACCTACCTACCCAACACATCATTTATGTCTCTTCTATTTTGGGGATGGATCATCTCGTTGCATTAAGTAAACATTGACTAGGCTTTAAAGAAACGGCAGAGAGTTGAAAAAACACGCACTAAAGAACGAGAGAGAGAGAGAGAGATATCGTCTCCTCAAGTGGAATTGCATTTCCTATGTGATTGGAAAAGAGCACAAAAAGAAATGTGATCGGATCGCATTTGATCCCCGGAGGTCTGAGATCAGGAGTTTGCCGCCACAACACGGCTACTTTCGACGACGGAGCTCGATAAGACTCCTCGCACGAGGATCGGCTCGGGAACGCTCGCGAAGCTCCTCCCCCCTCTCGAGTTCGTATCTATCGATGCGAGAGACAAGCAAGCGCGAGAATCACCACGGGCTCAAAATTACATGACGAGTAGCATAACGTCGAGTGAACGTACGTAAAATTAGGCTGGAATTAAACGTCCATAAGAAGGCATGCCAAGTGCGAGTGGGAGAGAAGACAACTCCACGCCCAGGAATTTAACCACTCGGACTCCATCAAGTTGACGAGTGCTGCTTAAAGATAAGTCATCGCGGCTGTTTAGGCGCGAGAACCAAAAGCATGCATTGAATTTCTTCATTTTTTGCAACGTAGCCCCCCTCGAATGGACAGATGGTGGACTTCCTATGGCCGCTGTCATCGTATGGACAGTTTCTACAGGTGAGAAGATTGATGTTTGGTCGACAAAATTAGTTCATGGGACATGCTATCTAGTCGCAATTTGATGGGAAAAATTATCAAAAAAGTCCCAAACCTACCGTAGTTGACCAATTCAATCCTAAACTTTTTTCTGGTCAATTCAGTCAATTTGGTCGGCTGACGCTAACTTGGATAATTTCTTAATCTTTTTCTTTTTCCTCTTTCTTTTTGTTTTTCTTCCTATTGTGGCAGGCGAGGGTCGCCGGAGCCCACCGGCCATTGGGCAAGGGCCATGAAGCCCTCACAAACAAACAACAAAAAAAGGAATAAGAAAAAAAGAATTATAAAAAATTATCCATGTCAGCGTTTACCGATCAAATGAATTGAAATGACACGAACACAAAAGGCTTATGATTCATTGGAAAACAAAAAAAAATAAATATTTAGGACTGAACCGACATAATTACAATAAGTTTAGGACCTCATTAGTAATTTTTCCCCAGTTTGATGCACGCTATGTATTTATATGGATGTTGGGGTACTAATTATCGTGCCTTCCATCAATCGAATGGAAAGAGAGACGTGGAGGTGAAGTGCTTGGCAATCATATGGTGAGCTTGATGTCTTCGAATTCGAATGATTGAATTGGAAATCTAAAGTTTCCATTAAGGGAAAGGTGAATTCGGGTTGGAGATTTCCAGGGCCTATGATCCTGGCGTCCGTAATGATTAGGTGGGCCTGTGATGATTGCACGTCCATTGGCAGCGGCATTATTGATCTCTTACCCATATTTCATAATCGAAGTTAACTGGCAAATCCTACAGGCATTTGGATCTAATTTTAGCTAGCAGTTCATGGTGCGTCGTGGGCCCAAACCGTCTTCGCATCAAACGTGTGGCTTGAGGGATGGAAGTGCGCCCTTGAATCAACAAATTTCGGCGCTCGTCGAGAATGTCTTTATCCGTTTGGAACGGATGATCGCTTACCCCATTAGTGCTAACTCATCAACAGTCGCACGCATTAGTGATCAGATTTCTCGCCTAAACTCGATGGCTCGTACGACAAATCGATCGAGATCTTACCCCGCACCCCTCCTCTGCATTTCCCTATTCGACTTGGATACTGTTTGCAGAGCCCCGTAGTCTCGAGTTCCATTCTAATTTCACAGACGCAATCCGAGAGAGCAAGAAGGAATCGCGGATTGTCGGATTTCACACTCAGAGGAAAGAAGAGCATATGGATTCGAGTTCCTTCAAGTTTTGCCTCAGCCTCATCCTCACGTTACACCAGATCCACTTCCGAGTTTCTTTGCGCACGTCACTCGCTCCTCAGCTCACTTCGGTTGCAAAGGCTTTCTCCTTAGGCGCATGTGTTGGGGTGGGCTAAGGGCCCTTTTCTTGCTCGTTTTCTTCCTATCCGCAACCAATTCACAAACGATCCTAAAACAATCTCATTCGTCGAATCAAGCCCATGCTAAACTTAAGTGGGCTTTTGTGGAGGCCGCAAGATCCCGATCGAGACACTGGAATGACTGGCCCATGATCAAGCAGGGCCTACAGTAGCTATCCAGTTCTTGCCGCATGAAGGTCCAGCCCACTCTTGTCGATCCATGGAACGAGGAGCAACGTTGGACTTTTGCCTCGTGGCTCACTCCGGTCGTGGGACACGGGGTCAAGTCAAACTTCGTCTGCACCAAAGGCCTGGCCGCCTGCGATCTTCAGCATCGATGGTGCCCGCTAATGAGGTGGTCTTTATCTTTCGCCGAGGCGATGATTATGATCTTGCTGTTTCCCACTTTACACGTGCTTATCTGAACCCTAGCTTATGTACTTTTGCTTTTCCTCTTTATTTCCCTCGAAGGGCTTATTCAGTGCGGATCGACATCACTAAAAAGCTAGAAAAAATAATTGATGCACGGAAAATACTTGTTACTGAATGGCAGCGGCATCGATTCTACGTTACAGTAGCCGTGGAAAGCATCGCTGTAAATGATTACTGAGATCATGAACAACCCTATGGAAACATCAAAAGAAGGTCGCATATCCGAGGTCGTCTATCTTTCTGGTTTTATCAGGAGTCAACCCCAGATTTGATTTTGCCGCAGCTTTCCGGTGGTGGCGTTGCGGAGGATACTCTGCACCATTTTTGTTTCTCCACAGACGAGTGTCTCTCTTCTCCTCCGTCAAGTAG
This sequence comes from Psidium friedrichsthalianum, assembly GCA_019149425.1. Classification (NCBI taxonomy): domain Eukaryota; kingdom Viridiplantae; phylum Streptophyta; class Magnoliopsida; order Myrtales; family Myrtaceae; genus Psidium; species Psidium friedrichsthalianum. Next base: position 36,586 of record JAGVVM010001057.1, on the reverse strand, counting down.
TGGTTATCAATGGCGATATCAACGAAACATATATGCAACGTCATGAAAGTTATGACTTTTTTTTTTTTTTCCCTTCCATGCACTCGAGTCATTTTCAACTCGCCTACATGATCTTATTTTGATAGAATAACTAAAGCTTGTGTCCAATATATCTCTCTCTCTCTCTCACACATAAGGAGCGGGCGCCGCATGCACAACACCCAAATTTTCAAAAATATCAAAATTCTCGTTAGCTTCATCATGATCGAAAAGTAAGATTTTCCATGCATGGTATAAATATTTATATATACATATATTAGGATGAATGTTGAAATCTAGACCCTAAGTAGCACATACGCTGGTTAATCTAATACAGATATACATACATGCACAAAGATACGTACATGTGCATGTAACTATATAGATTCTTGTCCGTACCAATTGCAAGTGAACAGAGACACAGGCATCATCGGTGAGGCAGGCCTCGCCCGGAACCTATCTGATCCAACCGTACATATAATCAACTTATGTACACGAGATGCAGCCAAAACTTGACCGAAGTAAGGACATATCCATTGTTTTTGCTTTCTCGTTTGAAACCCCAAGAGATATCATTGTTAGGGCACCGAGGGAACCATCGATTGTGGTGGGGGAGTCAGCAAAGCATTCTTGTAGTTATGACGTGGAAGATGAACAACCTCTGATGTGATTCCTCCTCCTCCTCCTCTAGCGGTGTCAAGTCGTGCTCATTTGCACGAACCCTAGTCTTTCTAGTGGAAGACCCCCACTTTCCTCCATAAAGCTAAGCTTTTTATACCTTTCTATACCTATTTCGCAGAAAGATCCAAATCGAATACTAACTTAGATATCTCTCCCCACCCTTCTTTTGGCAAAACAGAAGACCTTTTCTTCATTTGGCAAATAGCTCATCTTAGCTTTGCGATCTCCCCTTTTTACCGGCCAGAAGATGATGCGGTCAGCACACAAGACGAATAGTCACTTACATTAACCCCTTTTGGGTTAATTATATCTGATGGTTTAGGACCGCAGATTTCCCCACGACCGGAATCATCAGGCGTTGTACTTTACTTAACACTTGTAAAAAGACTCCCACAAGAAGTGAGAACAAAATTATTGTGCAGGTTCATTTTCTAAGTTGGGATGATCATTACCGTAGGAGAGGGATTGCATGGCAATTGGCAACTCAATTTTCTCGTCACATACTTTTGATGATACATGATTGACTAGGTTTAACGGAATTAGTCGTTAAAAAAGTTAAGCCAAACCCTGCAAAATTGGAGACAATGCCGACGAGCTAAAGCTTTTTATTCAGATGAGAAAAGGAAAGCAACCTTTGGAATGCTTGCATGTACTCCTTTTACACCCTGTAGTGGAAACCATATATTAAAAAGGGAATTGATACGGTAACTTCTCGACATAGTATACATACAACTCTGCGTTCAATGGGATGATGTTTGCGAGGGTCTGGGGATAGATAATTGACAAATTAATCATCATTACCTCCTAGGAAACAAGATCAACTTGGGAAGAACTGTACAACGTTGGGACAACTCCAAGCCTTGTCGCCCATGGTGACCATGTTTCACGATCCTCACCCGAAGGCGTCGCCATGCCCATTACCCGCCATCTCCTCTCCTACTCCATATGGAATACGCTCCGAAACCCTCCTCTTTACTTCATTGTCTTCCTCCTATAAAACCTCCTCTCGACCTCCCCACCATTTCATCTCTTTCTCTTTCTCTCTGTCCGTTCAGAAGAGAAAAAGAAGGAGAAAAGAAGAGAGAGAGAAGCGAACTCGAATCTCTGATATATAGCGAAAAGGGTCGGGTTTCGTCGGTACGCCATGTGCCGAGGAGTCGCACTCTTCCGTCGAGACTTCATAATGGAGTCGTAAAGTTCAAAACTATATAACCTCTCTTACTTCAAATGGAAGCCCTGCCTATCGTTAGTTCCTTACGATTACTCCTAAACAGGTGGAAGAGAGGCATGACATAAGGTCGTATTTTCAAGTGGAAGCCCAGCCTAAGCCCCATGCAGAGAGCGAAGCCATGAACCCTCAGTCCAACTACTCAAGTGTTTCGACGACGATGGCCGGCTGAAGAGAACAGGTCGCTCTAGCCTTAGCTATGTAGTAACAAGCTTTTGGCTACTTGGATCTGTTTAGCACATGATTGTTCCATCCGGTTAGGATTATCTTTTCTTCATAGAGAAAGAAGAAACTCAATTTTAAAAAAAAAAAAACCAGCTGATTACAATCATCATACCGTCTGTTGACATAGGTTGAGAAATTGCAGGGACGTTTTGGACGGCGACGTCGCACATAGTAACGGCAGTGATAGGTTCAGGAGTGTTGTCGTTGGCATGGCGATAGGGCAACTGGGGTGGGTTGCAGGCCCAGCAGTGATGGTCCTCTTCGCCTTTGTCAACCTCTACACCTCCAATCTTCTCTCGCAGTGTTACCGTACCGGCGACCCCATCCCGGCCAGAGGAACTACACTTACATGGATGCTGTTAAGGCCAATTTAGGTAAGCCTTTTCTAACACGATGTCCCACAAAGATTTTGCAAGCTTCTCCTTGCTAGAAGAGATGGATAAGAATGTTCTCGACACTGTTTTGAGTATTGAACGCATTTCGCAGGGGGTAAGAAGGTCATGTTATGCGGGATAATCCAGTATCTCAATCTCTTCGGGTCGCGATCGGGTACACCATCGCTGCATCCGTAAGCATGATGTGAGTCCTATCGTATTTGTCAAGTACTTGGTTCAGTTATTTCAGTTAACTTTTGGCACTCAATTGAATGTATGACACAACATCAATAGTGTCACATGATTTAAATTTCATAGAATAAACTTCCGTTTTCATAGTTGTCTGAAGCTCTACATCGTCGTACCAGTGATACAGAACTTACTGCCATGCCCTTCTGTCTGATTTTAGGGCGATAAAGAGATCGAACTGCTTCCACAAAAGCCACGGGAAAGATCCGTGCCACATGTCGAGCAATGGGTTCATGATTGCCTTCGGAGTGATGGAGATTTTACTATCTCAGATCCCAGATTTTGATCAAGTCTGGTGGCTCTCCATTGTAGCAGCCATCATGTCTTTCACTTACTCCACAGTTGGTCTTGGTCTTGGGATTGATAAAGTTGCAGGTGAGTTAGCTCTCTCAAGTTCGTACAACAGAAACATACACATAGTCATGCATACAGGATACGCACAAGCTCATATGATACGAATTGCTCTGAACCGTCCTCTATATATAGTAGGATTGGTGTCTGCAGATGCAAATCTTAACCCTTCATAAATTGCAGAGAATGGGAACTTTAAAGGAAGCCTGACCGGCATAAAGATAGGGACTCCAACACTGCTGGAGTTGTCACCTCAACACAGAAGTTATGGAGGAGTCTCCAATCTCTGGGAGCTATCGCTTTTGCATACTCTTACTCTATCATCCTCATTGAAATCCAGGTACCCAGAAGTGTTTCCTAGGAAGGTGATGTTTCATTACCTTTTTCTTGATCGGCTCGAGCAGCTCCAGAAAATTGATTTAGTGAGTAACCACAATCTCCGTTCTTCTATTGTCAGTTTGATGGTGTTGGTGCTTGTGCAGGATACAGTCAGGTCACCTCCTGCTGAGCACCAGACCATGAAGAAGGCTACTCTGTTCAGCATCACAGTCACCACTGTCTTCTATTTGCTCTGTGGATGCATGGGCTATGCTGCTTTCGGAGATCTTGCTCCCGGAAACCTCCTGACTGGGTTCGGGTTCTATGACCCGTATTGGCTCCTTGACATTGCTAATGCTGCAATCGTCATCCACCTCGTGGGTGCATATCAGGTAAAATTTGTACAGAAACTCTAGTCTGAAAATAAGTGTAGACATGATTATAAGCTGACATATACAATTTCCGTGGGAACCCCTGTTGTGAACAGGTCTACTGCCAACCTTTGTTTGCATTCATAGAGAAACGGAGTGCAAAGAAGTGGTCGAAGAGTGACTTGTGACCGCGGAGTACGACATACCGATCCCTTTCTTGGGCGTGTACCAGCTCAACTTCTTCCGACTGCTATGGAGGACACTGTTTGTTATCCTCACCACAGTCATAGCCATGCTCATGCCCTTCTTCAACGATGTCGTCGGGATCCTCGGGGCCTTCGGGTTCTGGCCTTTGACGGTGTATTTCCCCGTGGAGATGTACATATCCTCAAGGAGGATCGGGAGGTGGACGACCATGTGGGTGGGACTGCAGATACTGAGCATGACATGCCTCTTGATATCCATAGCTGCTGCCGTGGGCTCTGTGGCCGGAGTCGTGCTTGATCTGAAGACATACAAACCTTTCAAGACTACCTACTGAGATTACAGATTAATCTGTATATGATACAAGCTTAGCAGGTTCCTAAAGAAGCATGAGTTTTGGACTGCTGATGCTGTTAAATGAGAGAGGACATTAAAATAAATCTCAAATCTTCCTCGAAAGGAATAAAAGATAGGATTTCCCTGCAGTCTCTACACACTAGTCTCTTATCGTGTTGTCCTTTTGAGTCGCTCCTTAAGTGTCCCTTCTTAGATCATGATCAGAGAAGTTACGCGACACCAACGTCGTGACAACGAGTCCAGCTCAACAATGATTCAGCTAATAATTCACTAAACTGCAGAGACTAAACTAAATTCTGTGCACGTTTAATCGTTTCCTTGCGTTCATGAAATTAGGAGATAAAGGCGGGGAACTGCACGTACATTCACAAATACTGCCAAGGAAAAGCAACGAACAGATTTCAGAACAACTGCATCATCCCTCTGTTACAACCACCGTAAAAAAGAAAAGACAGAACTCCTTTTTACATGATTATGCAATGTTTCATCCCTCCATCTCTCTCCCCCTCTTCTCCCCTTCCTTTTTTCCATACAAATGCGCCTGTTCTCCCTTAAGATTCAGCCATAAGGAAGAGAACTCTTCTTAACTGCCATTCTTCTTATCTTTGGCCTTCACTTCAGCAGAATTGGCCTCAGCGGCAGCTTTTACGAGAGTCGTCGGTTTCAAAACGCTCTTTGGATTAATGGCCTTTCTTATCTTAAACACAGACCAAGCAGTCCCGATAGCATGTCCTGCAGCATCGAGGCCTTCATTTGTTGCATGAGCCGCTTGTTCTCCATACCTGCGTTGCACAACAGAACAAACTTAATGCGCCGTAGAACTTAAACCTCCTAACTTCATTTAGTCGGAGTAAAGAATGAAGAAACGTTGAACTGGGAAAAGATATCAATTCTTATGCAGAGCAAATCTACGGATATCTTGAGCAGCAATGTGTTCGACTCATAGCAAGTTAGCAACTAATCTTGGTACTCCTCATTGGTCGTTAGGTCTACTTGGCCTTTACGTGAATATTAGGCAAATGATAAAGATTAAGAAAGGACCCATCTCAAAAGCAACAACATAGTTATCGCCAAAAAGATGATTCCACGAAGATGGGACGCTAGTGCTATGCAACTTGCCCAACAATATGTATGATTACCCCGAGGAACATAGCCCCAATTATTCCTCCAACACCTACGACTATATACGCAAGTGGAATCGTTAACTCAATCATATTGCGCCAATATACCTCTGTGAAACAAGTCCCGTTGTCACCACGGATGTAGTTGACATGACATTCTTTCCAGCAACTTCAACAGCATCGCAAACTTTATCTGCAATGATACCAACAAAAGGGTAAATGAAAATGACCAATCAAAGTAGTATATAGTCTCCAAAAGAGTAAAGACGTTAAAGAATTCCCACCCAACTAATTTGTCAGCAAATGAGATTATGACTTCCAAATTTCTACTATATAGAACTTTCACCTCCAAGTTACAGCTGCTTCTACTTAGAAGGGGGAGAAAAAACAGAGAGAAAGTAGAAGAAGCTGCTACTGATCCAGTCCTCCTTCCAGGCAGCTAATGCATACTTTTAGGCGCCTTTTTATCTCTATTAAAGTCAATTCCACAAACTCGTTTTATCAGTTGTTAGTATCTATAAAACTTAGCATCTCATACTGTTTCCCGTGGAAAAAAAAATGTGATGAATGGTGACACAAATCCACATATATGGAATTCAAAGATGGTGCCAGATGATGACGATCTATATAAAGCTAAGCGGATAAGTGAGTAGCAAAGGTAAAATTACGGAAACCATACTACAACCATTAAGTTGTGTTACCACCATGATCATTGTCAATTTTTTATATAACTGAATCATGAATATATGCAGACAGAAGGGGGAAAGGCAATGGTGACCTCATTCAGCAAAAGGACATGTAGTAAAGTCCGTGAAAATTGATAAATACAGTAGTGCTTCAGAAGAAATATTTATTTCAATTTTATGACAGACAAAGACCAAAACAAGATGGAAGACTTACTAAACCCATCCAAAGAAGCCAGCACAATCTCTCCTGGAAGGAGGCTGAAGAACTTCTTGCCGGCTCTGGAATTAACAATTGAACCAGTGATGAAGCCGGATACTTTCACAACTCCAGTTAGGATTCCAGTCGCCACTTCCTCTGACATCTTCGTCAGCCTTTTAACCCTGAAAAAATTGGACAGTTCATCACAGAAAGAAACTAAATATACTGACGTGATCAAGATCCAATATGGAAACTAATCAACTTAGCAAGTTGTCAGCTATCGAGTGAAGACACAAATTATCAGAAGAAGTGACGATCAAGGTCAAGGAATCCACTTTGACTTTCACGGAGATCATCAAACTTCCAAGTACAATGAACTATCATCAACCTAGTGAATACATAATACTGCTGACTGCTACACTCACCCGCTTCTTACTAAAATGGAGATATCTTCTGCATGAAACCAATCATACAACAAGCCATATTTAACCTGATGCAGATAAGAACATTCAAACAGCTCCGGAATACATCTCAAACCAATTTACCATGACTATTACTTCACTTAAACTTAGTCTAAACTGGTGAAGCATGTTCACATTGTAGGGAAACTCAAACATTGTCATCGAATCCATGCCAGTTGTCCACAACTGGAAAATCCCTAATATAATGAGGAGCCCTTTAACACAGTCTATAAGCAGAGACTATAAAGAACATTCTGAAAACAGAACCTTGCAACCTAATACTAGAATATTACAATGTCACGCATCTAATGACACTTAATCATGTACAGGCAACACCTATCTAGAAGACCTACATCCCTCTTGTTGGTAGAACTTTCGGTGTATTCAGTGAACTAGAAACGAGCAAGTAGTGAAAATGAAAGCATCAAACGTGACATTACCGATATCTTAGTGACCCTCTACTAGAATCAAGTAAATTTCGTAATATGTATCTTTGAAAGAGTAAAGGAGTGGAAGGACACAAACAAGAGTAACCAACATGCTAAGAGGATATCTGTTACCTTTTAATCCTCTTCATGGCTCCTGCACTGATCTCCGACTTAGAAGCTGGGCCCAACCTCCTCCTTAAGAACTCATCTACCCACTTCAATCTATCCACTGTCACATCGCCACACCACAGAATCCCCTTGATCAGCTGCCCTGACCCGGCTGCGATCAGCCTTGCGACCCGGCCACTATATTCCTCCACGTTGGGCGCCAGCGCGGTCCAATATGCGGCCGAGTTCTCTTCCACCAACTCCTTCTTCTCCTTCGACTTCAAGTCGTCCGGCGATAGCTCCCTTGCCACCTTCTCCCATTTCTGCATCTCCTTCACCTCCTGCACGGAAAAGCAACTGTGCATCTCCAAAACCCTATCAAACTCCTTCAACAAACCCTCTTGCCCTTTCGCCGCAAAAGTCAATCCATAGTTCAGCATTTCGAAATCGTCGCCCTCCTCGCGGTCATCGTCCGAAACCCCATTCGCCGGCACGCGCAGAGTGAAGAAATAGTGGGCATCGTCGAGCTTAACTGCCGGCTCGTCTTTCGCTAGAGGCCACTGGATTTCGTCGCCGACGCGCGCGAGCACGGCGATCACGTTGTCGCCTTGCCGGAGGCCGACTATGGTGAGTTCGCCGCAAGCAAGTTCGATACTTTTCTCGGTTTGGATGAGGTGGACTATTGCGCCGGGAACCTTAACAAGGGTTTCTTCAGATGGTTCGGAATAAAGGCTGTCGCTTTCCGGGAAGAGGTTCTCGGCAGCGTCTTTCATGTCGACGGGAGGATACAAAGATGGGGAAGAAGAAGACGAAGTGGGGGTCGCAGAGAACGGTGTGGTCGATTCTGGGTTGGAGACGATCACTTCTGGGTAGAGCGGGTTTGCGGGATTTTGAGAGCGCTGGGGCGAAGACATGGCAATATAGAGATTCTATGAGCCTGCGTGCGTGTGGTGAAGATTGATCGGATCAAGCAAAGTGACACACAGGGTACTTATGAAGATGGTGAAACTTAAGGGGGAAGAAAAAAGGTGGACTTGTCGGTTAAGGATTGAATTGCAGAGACCGAAAGAGACGTGTCAGGGATAGAAGACGCCGTGTGACAGCGGTTTTTTAACTGTTTTTTAAGAAGGCGAGACTCTGTCCCGTGCTTTCATACGATTCCCAAGTCGCGGTTGCTTTTTTAGCAATTATCAAAATTGGAGAGTTAGTTTTTGGCAGACTAGTGATTTTCGCGGTTTACTTCGTTGTTTTGAAGAAATGCAGAACCCGCTTCTTGGGCTCTTCGTTCTGTAATCCTATGATCTTCAGGAGCAACCGAATTCGTTTTCAACTGAAGAATATTTGCACGCCGTACGCACCTTCTGTTTCTAGCATCGCCAACCACTATGAATCCACGAAAATTTTGAGCAGCCACTTCAAGTTGGGTAATATCAGCAAAGCAGAGAAGCTGTTTGAGAAAATTCCTAAGAAAGATGTAGTTTCCTGGTCAATCATGGTTCATGGATATGCTAAACATGGGTATCACGAAAGATCCGTGGAAGCTTTTTCTCGAATGAGAATGTCTGGTGTGGTCCCGAATTCGTTCACCATGGTTGGAGCCGTCGTCGGTGTTGCAGGTTTTAGCGACTTGTGGCTCCAATGTGTTCATGGATTGATTGTTAAGAATGGACAAGAGCATAATTTGATTGTGGGCACTGCATTGTTAGATGCTTATGCAAGATGCAGCAATGTTGGTGGCTCTTACAAGGTGTTTCAGGGACTCAAGAACCCAGGTTTGATTTCTTTCAATGCGGCCATTGCTGGGTTTGTGTATAATGATCTTTTCAAGGAGGCTCTTGTACTGTTTAACCAACTTAGGATGGTTGGTCTTGTGCCTGGCATCGCGACAATGGTGTCCGCTCTCCAGGCATGTGCTGCTTTAGGATCACGGCACCTAGAATCTCTTCACAGCTTGATTATGAAGGTTGGTCTTTCATCACGTGCATCGGTAAATAATTCGATTCTGAACATGTATTCTAGTTTGCTGGACTTATCTGGTGCTACAAAAATATTTCATTTGATGGAAAACAAAGATATTATCAGTTGGGCTACGATGATGAGTTTATTTATCCACCTTGAACGTGCAACTGATGTGATGAAGCTTTTCCATGAGATGAGAGCTGCTGGTGCCAATCCCGATGAAGTAGTTCTTATCAACCTGATCTCTGCATGTGTAATACTAGGAGACTCAACTAAAGGTAGACAAGTACATGCTCAGGTTATTGTTTGTGGGTTGCTAATGAGGTTTTTGTTTTGAACTCTCTGGTTGCAATGTATTCGAAGTGTGGTCAATTAGATCTTTCGAGAATGGTTTTTGATCGCACATCCAAGAAAACAGTAATTTCTTGGACGGCAATAATTTCAGGATGTGCACATTTTGGACGTCCACAAGAGGCTTTGCGCCTCTGGGGAAGAGCACGAGAGGAAGAAAGCTTTCGCCTTGATTCAATTTCATTGGTTGGTGTTCTAGTCGCTTCTGCGGAGCTTGCTGCACTGGATCTTTGCGAGCAGCTTCACTGTCATGCATTTGGATCTGGTCTTTTGCCATGTAGAGCAGTCCAGAATAGTCTCATATCAGCATACTCAAAATGTGGGTACATGGAACCAGCTCTCCATGTGTTCAAGGAGATGGGTTGTCTTCGGGATATAGTCTCCTGGAATGTAACTATGAAAGGTTTCGGAGTTAATGGTGCTGGAGAAACTGCAGTAAGTTTCTACAATGATATGAGGACGCAGGGGGTGGCTCCTGATAGTGTGACTTACTTGATTGTCTTGAATGCTTGTAGTCATGCCGGGCTGGTGGAAGATGGACTGAGGATTTTCAATGAAATGGCCGAAGAGAGCAGAATTAGGCCTCACAAGCAGCATTTGCGGTGCTTAGTTGACTTGCTTGCTCGTGCGGGATGCTTGTCAGTTGCACATGGCTTTGCCGACAATGTTTTGGAGCAGGCAGGCCCAGACGTTTGGAAGGCTCTGCTGAGTGGGTGCCTGGTTCATGGGAATGTGGAGCTTGCGGAACTGGCAGCCAGAAGGTTGTCCAAACAGGAAACGAGAAAATCAGATCAAGTTGTGCTTCTGTCAAATGTTTATGCATCGGCTGGGAGATTCGAGGATGCTGAAGTTCTGAGATCCAGTATGGAAAATGAAGTTTTAACAAAGAACAAAGCTGTCAGCACAATCCATGGAATGGCGATTGATTTTGGATGAGATTGCTTATATGAATAAGTTTTATCTTGTCGGCCTGGATAGGTGAGTTTTCATGCACGAATTCACCGAGGTTCCTGCCTCTCTGTTTCTCACCAATTGGCAATTCGGTCAAGGGAGTTTTCTGTCCTGCAATAATATTTTGCTATGAGTGGTCTTAGGAAAAACATAAGAATAAATGGCAGGGTTACTCGAGCAAGTTTTCACTCTACATCGTATTGGGCAACGCTGTGCAAAAGCTCCTTCTCAGGCTTCTATGGCTACTAGCAACTAACGTGTAACCTGGCCTGTTGTTCCCAGGTGGTTCAACAGAACTATGTTCACTCAGAAGAGTTGATTGGTGAAATTCACCTAGATTACAATTATATAGCAGGGTACTTTGTTCTTCTCACATGACATCTCTCGTGGGGAAGGATCTTTCCAACCGGGAAGTAAGGCGTTCAACTAAAGACGGAGTGGGGCACTTTTGTTTTTGTCTTTTTTTTTTGGTCCGAGTAGGGCACTTTTATCAGAACTGGGGGCTACATTTAGAGAAAATGGTGGAAATCCATTTGGAATTTATCCTGATGTAGGAGGATGCCTTGAAGTAATAACTTCTCCTTATAGAGCAAAGCGTCTGCCAAGTAGCTGTGATAGTCTGAAGGAGAAAGAGGGTATCTATATCAGATGATGATGATGATGATTGAGTTTGATCTGGTATTGTCTTGGTGGGCACCGATGCAGCTTTAATTCCATTACTTCTTTTCTGGATTGATTCGCTATAGACCTGAATCAGGAACAGCATTAAAGCCGAAGGAGTGGCTCAAAACTCGTCGGTTGAATTGCCAGATCTAGGTGCATTACATTTGCAGTGGACCCAGAACGGGCGTTCTTCTGGTGAATATAGAGTTATGAGGATTCGGATTTATATAGCATCAAACTGGAAATGTCTCTGTCAGTATTGTGTTGATCATTGAGCTCACTTGAGCTGTTCTTCCTTTGTCCTTTGTCTTGTCTGCTCTTCTCCTTCTCTTCTCTCTGCGCTTTGACGCTTCATGTTCTCTCTGTTCTCTCTAGTCATCCACGTAGCAACGATCCTGCCCGCGATTTCTGCCCCCCTGCTGCTGAGGCATAGCTGCACGAGACCGCATAATTGCACGAGACCGCAGCTCTGCAGAGTTACCCTCTCGACGAGTACCTTTTCATGATGATTTTGAGCCTTGGGGAATACATGTGCAGCTTCAAATTCATCACACGGCATGAGTTCAAGTGGCGAATTTGTTTGTGTACGTGCTTCCGACAATGCATGGTAGTGAATTCTCCCGGATAACAATAGTTAGCGTATGAATGTTCCAAAATTAACAATGCACAGAAACACTGTATCTCTCTCTCTCTCTCTCTCTCTTCTGTACTCTCGTTAATTCTTTTAACTTTGTAATATTTAAAAAGGGATATTCGATATAGCATCAGCAGAGAATCTATGATTACTATCCTGTAAGTCTTAAAAAAAATTTCTTCTCGAGGGAAGAACACTCGACATTTTCATTTGGATCGAGCAAGCACATGTGATAGCACACGTGCTTTGTTGAATGGAAAAGCGCCTAACCGCTTGCGCATTTAGCCAAATTACGTCAATCTCGTATGCCTTTCCAGCATTGAAGGATTGGTGGATGGAACGCGAATTATTGCATTTCGTGGGGGCGGGGAGGTCGTGGTCGCCATAATGCTATAGCTTTAATTAGATATGGTGACGAAAAAGGCTAAGGCCAAGGTCCTACCAATTCCATCATCATCTCGCCATGGCATCCACAATCCATCAACTCGGGAACTTCACATGCCTAAAAACCACTTCTACGGAGAACGTGAAGCGGAGTTGCCTCTTTACTAACATTTTTTAGCGTATCAGATCAGGGTGTTTTTTCCAATTTTTTTTTTTAATGTCTGAATCGCTTTTCTAAATTTGATTCCAATCATTAAAAATAGGGATAATTCCAAATAGAGGCCTAAAGCATTTTCATTTTTTTTTCAAATAAGGCATGAAATGAACTTTGTTTTAAATAAAGATTTAAAGTGTCATTATTTTTCAATTAAATGTCTGAAATGGACCGTATTTCAAATAAGGATTTGAAGTAACCATGAAGTCTAAAAAAAGTGACCTGGTCTCAAGGGCATTTTTGTCATTTTTCCTTTTTTTAATTTTTTTTTTGTCCTTTAATTTGTCTTTTTCTTTTTTTTTTCTTAAGAATTAAAAAGACAAAAAAAAAATAGACAGACAGGAGGTAGGACTACCCCTCTTGCCTATGGCTGGCTCCCACCACCAGTGGGGGCATCGGCTAAGGCCGGCGACCCCACCGACAAGCGGCGAGGGCCAGCAGGCTCGACCCTCTCGACCTTGTTCAACTGGGTGATCATCCAGCTTCGTCCACCTCACAGCGGGTGAAGCCGTTTGAACCACTCGCAGTCGTTGTTTGATGAGCTCGTTTGGTCTATATTTGTTCTGCATTGTTTCTGGTCTAGTGTGGCCTGTGGTGGGACGTTGGGTAGATGTCGATAGTATCTTATTTGAGAAAAGAAAGTATTCGAGCTCTTATTTGAAAATTTCCTTTGAAAATAGCGAGAGGATATGGGGAAAAAAAAAACATGGGACAGGAAAAAAGCTCAAAAATAATGTCAGAAGGGAGAAAAATGAAGAAGAAAGAGCAGTAGGTTGTCCCAATCGGGGCCAGACAACCAAGACTCTCAACGGCTAGTGAATCTTTTCTCCTCCCGAGTCAGCGGACCGTTGCTCCATGCCAGACAGCGGGATATCAACCGTAATGCAAAATGATTAACAAATCAGCCTCCATTTGTGTTATTACGAGAATGCTTTCGGATTTGAGGATGCGCTTCACGCTTATCGAAAGTGCTAGCGCTGAACTTAGGAAAGAAAAAATGGAAAAGCGCAACGAGGCCACTTCGAATTCCGCAGTGGGGCAAGACTTCAGGAAGGGAGGAGAATTCACCAGATTGGGTCTCTACCACTTCTGCTTGAATCAGTTAAAGCAGCCTCCTTCGCAGTCTGACCGTTTTTCACATGACGTTACTAAGAGAAGATGTGCATCATCATTCATCAGAGTGAAAAGAAAGCTGCAGCTAAGCACAAAAAAACACTTCAAGTTGCATATATTAAGACTACGACACAGAGAGCCCAATCCCTACGCTCGAAAGGCGTTCCTCGCTCTTACTTCACACTTGCCTTTCCTAAGCAACTCTTCCCCAAACTATATAACATAAAAGGTAAAAAACACCTCCTGATCAAGAACAGCCCTTTGATCAGAGCATCGAATCTACAAGCCTAACCGTTCACATCATGGTCATTTCCGTAACCACGATGGGGCCCTCACCACGTGCTTCCCGTCGGACCAAGCAAGCGACCCGAAGGCTGCGCCTGAGTCCCCGAGATCCAAGCTCCGGGTATCAGCTGTCACAGTCACCACGTAGCTCTGCTTCTTGACGGCCTCTGTGAACACCAGCTTCGCCGGCTTCACGCTTATGGTGACTCCTTTAGGCGCTGTCTCGACCTTCACCTGGTAGACCGCGTTCGGTTGGCCGACATTTGTCACGGTCCGGAAGAACGTCTTGCTCTGGACCCTGGCTGACGATGCCGAGAAAAGGGCGGACATCGACGGGTAATTCAGGTTCTCTGGTAAGGGCTTCTTCTTGGCAGGGCAATTCGCCGGCGATCGAGTGATCACCTGAATGACCTTGTTGGAGTAACCGATCCCGCACAAGAAGCTCACATAGTCATCGTTAGTAATGTCATAGACTAGTCCTGGGTCCATAGCAAGATCAAGATCTAGATGCCCAGCACCGAAATCATAAGGGGTCGCAGGCTTCCCATTGGATTCATCACTGATCCGCTGGTTCCTGTTATCACCAAATTGGCTGTGGTCACCATTGCCGATCGGATCATGGCAGGGCTCCAATCTGGGTGCGCCGACTTGAGCAACGCGGCAGCACCGCTCACGTGGGGGCAAGCCATCGAAGTCCCTGACAGGATGTTAAACTCGGTCCTCCTCTTATCTGAGACCAACCCAGTTGGACCGTCTGCATCGGTCCAAGCTGCCAAAATGTTCACCCCGGGGGCAATCAAGTCTGGTTTCAGGATTTCTGGGTTTAGCCCGTTCGGGCCACGACCAGAGAATGAGGCCACCACTGGAGCTGGCTTGATCCCGATCTGGGTACCGCGGAAGTCGATGGTGGCAGTCGGGTTTGCAGTGGACAAAATATAGGACTTCACTGCATCGCCCTCGTTAGCACCGAGTGCAGCAGTGGGAATGACATGAGCATCACCAACTAGGCCTTCACCATTAGATATTCCATTCGCGAGAATCATGCCTACACCACCGGCTTTCTGCACCACCAGGCCTTTCGCGACCCGGGCGCTGCTGCCACGGTCGCAAATTACTATCTTGCCCTTCACGAGATTCGGATCAAGAGAATTCTCCACGCACAGTGAAGCAGATAAAACCCCTGATTTGCCAGGATAGACCAGGGGATACATTTTGCCATCCAAGGGCGGTCCAGAGTACAGGGACACGCCGGACAGACTGACTCCATTGCCGAGTGTCACGTCGGCCGGGAAGTTCCGGTCGATTGTGCCAGCACCCACTGTGGTCAGCCACGGGGCGAGGTTTGTCACCGACATCCCGTTCGGCCCGTCATTGCCCGCCGAGGACGAGACGAAGACCCCATTTGCAACGGCCCCATACGATCCGATTGCAATAGGGTCGAGATAGTACGGCGCGGAGACTCCGTCTCCACCACCGATCGAGATTGATATCACGTCAACACCGTCCTTGACGGCCGCGTCGAAGGCCGCGAGGATATCAGAATAAAAACAACCAGAATCCTTCCAACAAACCTTGTAGGACGCAATCCGTGCTTTCGGAGCAACCCCCTTCGCTATCCCGGGAGCGTAACCGGCCATTGAAGCTTGGAACGTGTATCTTCCAGCAGCAGTCGACGCCGTGTGCGTCCCGTGCCCGTCGGCATCTCTGGCCGACCTGTATTAGAACACATCAGAAAGTACAAAAATCAGCTCAGTTTGCACAGTATAGGACTGAATCAGCTCAAGAGCTGCCAATTATATCAGATGAATCACCTGAACTCGACCGTCTCGTTGATGCCAATCGCCGGACCGGCAGATCTTCCGCCAGCCTCGTTCCCCTTAGAGAAAAATCTGGCTCCGACGATCTTCCGATTACAGTTCCTGGAAGAGAACCGGACACCCGCCTCGCAACGCCCTTCCAGCGTTTCGGCACGGGCCCGAGGTTGCGGTCGGAGAAGCTGCGCCGCTCGGGGGAGATCCCCGTGTCGAAGAGGCCGATGATGACGTCAGACCCGTAGTCGGACTCAGACCAGAGGCCCTGCTGGTTCCGGAGGCCAAGGAACTGCGGGGAGCGGGTGGTGTGGAGGTGGCGGCGGCGATCCTCGAAGGCGGCGAGGACGTTTGGGTGGCGGAGGAGGGCGGAGGCCTGTGTCTGGGTGAGGGTGGCGGAGAAGCCGTGGAAGACAGTGTCGTAGGTGTGGAGGATCCGAGCCGGGTCGGCGAACTCGGAGGAGTACCAGTGGTAGTGGGTGGGGAAGATGGAGGGCTTGGAGCTGGAGTCCACGCGGACGATGTAGGTCTCCGCCGTTCATCGGAGGAGCAGGGGACGGCGAACAGGTAGAAGAAGAAGGAGAACAAGGATAGGGAGAGAGCGAAGAAGAGCGAAGAAGCCATGAGAGATAGAGAGAGTGGATGAGTGATGTACCGACAGCGAGTGGAAGGATATAAGGAGAATTATTGTCTTAGATACATTTTCTAAAATTAGCTAATTTTATCTTTGGAAATAATATTGTCTTTTATTTTTAATGATAGGTTTAATTCGATTAAATTAATGTTTGTCTGGGGAGTCGGGGAAGGACATGGTTTTTGTCGCTTAGGACAAGTTGGTTCCACGGGTGAGTCAGCCTAAATATATGCGGGACCTCTTCGATATTTCACCCCCTTATATATATATATATATATATATATATTATTTTCTGCTCCAAAGGGAGACCCCCCTCAATTTTCTTTTCCCATCTTGAATTCAATTTTGATTCCAGAGGCCCTTTTTCATTCTTCAGATTGCGGAGCCTTTGCATCTTCCAATAGAGTGCTTCCACCCGTGCTGAATTTGAATTTGAGAACCGAACGTGGGTTACGATAAGAAACCCCAATTGTAGGGGCATCGCATATTCTGTCATCTCATTCGATCGGGCAACGTCGTGAAAATCAGAGCAGCATTTGGGGGACTCTCTGTTTCTTTTTTTTTTTTTTTTTTTTTGCTTGACAATGTAATGAATAATGGTTGGTTTATTGTAGCGTGGAATAATCGTGCATGCCAGTCGAAAGGCACAACAACTTCAAAAAGGTCGGAAAACAAAAAAGGAGGGGGCGGGCGAGTGGGAATTCCATGTTCACGCAGATTTGACCGGTCCATGTTAAATTCGCGCATCCCGTGAGGCTCCCACGCGGTGGCTAATGGCTGGAGATTACCAGCAAAGGCCTCTTCCTCTCAGCTTCCGGTCAACGTGCCTCACAAGCGCGTGGTCCGCACCGTTCCCCCTCGGGCCCCCTTCCTTTGCCTTTGTAGAAAATACCTTCTTCGCGGGGCCCTTCTACGGGATTTCAACGGTCCGTCCTTCTTCTTTCGTCCTTTTCGAAGTTTCTTCGCGGGGCCCTTCTACGGCATTTGTTTACAGAGCAAGAAATTCATTAAAAAAAAAATGTTAGGCCGGCATTTTCCTTAAGGTAAATTGACGGTATTAACGGTATGACTTGATTGTATCGATTTGATAGTTTTAATATTTGATTGCATTTTTTGAAAGTTTTAAGACACGATTATACTTTCGCTATAAGTTTTAGGGCTTTTAGTATATTTTTTCTTAGTTTTATCTTCAAAGTTGACTTTGCGCCTTGATTCACTTGCAATTGCCGCTATTTCATAAATATATATATATATATATATATATATATATATCTCTCTTGTTGGGCGTCTTTTCATTGACAAAAACTCTAGTTTCTTAGGTTGGACATCATAAATTATAGGTATTTTCGTGTAGAAAGGTTTTCTTAATTGGCATGTTTTTCGCGAAAATGGAATGATTTGAAAATTATCTCATTAGAATTGATGGTTTGAATCTCTTAGAAAATTTATTTTTATGAAGAAAAATTCATTATCTATAAAAATTTACATCAATTGAAAAATAAAAAAATAGATAGGTAAAAAGGAAAAATAAATTGAGCCCCAAGACCCGATCTCCAATAAAACTTAAATTTGACTGTAAGGAATCCCATGGTATCTTTGTAACCTTTACAAAAATGATTGGAAGAGACCGATCTTTATGGATAATATAAATTATGAAAAATATTGGAATCCAATGTAGATCATGATCCACTTCCTTGCCCGATCACAGTTTGGTTTCCATATGAGGATGGCACAAATTACTCTGCTACCACCTTGAGCGTCCCAAACAAAATTGTACTTGCACATTTCTCTTACCAAACATTTTTGGGCATCAGAACTTCGGCTCGATTGATACTGACGAGTGTAGATTCTGTTCAGGTACATAGAGTAAGACTCCCCCTCTAATGTGGCGGGTATAACTTTCAAGATTGTTTTTAGGACAAGATGCCGTGATATGATAAATCGACCGTTTCATCACTCAAACGGAGTATTCCGAGATAATTGTTTGTACATACCGACATTGGTCTTAGTTATGATCTTTCGTGGTACTTACTAAGCTGCTAATTGTCTGTTGTTAGTACGCTAACACGGTCTTTGTTCGATGGCAACACGAATCAACTTAAGAGTGGACTCGTCTTCTCTTTCTCCGTCAAGTCGCAATCATTTAAACCGCATTTATCATGTTCTCTAGAAATTACTTCGCTGTTAATACTTGATGATGGTTCGACAGCCGCTTCACATCATGCTGTATATTTAATTACTGCTTTTAAGAATCGAATTATACGCTTAAGGAACCGTGAATTTTTTTTTTCCACATTTCATTGGCTAATGAGCAGTACAGGCGACACCATTAACACAGTCATTATTATTATTGCCATCATTACCACTATTGTCATTATCATTATCTTTTTAGCTTTTTGTTAGAAAAAGCGGGGGAACAATTCGACAGGTTGGTGAGTTTCGTTCAGAGGCTTTTTTCCTCCTGCTTTTCAGGCCCCCACGTAGATGATGGGCACAACTGGAACCGCGACCTTTTCAGCTTTTGATCCGACGGCAGTGACCTACGTGGGAGGCTGGCCCACAATTACTGGACGGTTAGATGCGCGGCTGATGCAGAGTCTCCGGCACGTGGGAGGAGGATGATGGTCGTGGGATCGTGACCCGTGGTCCGATAGTGTCACTGGCCTGAGGGCGAAGACATTCGGGCCTGATGTTGGCGCAATTGACGGAGAAGGAGAAAAATCAAAAAGGGACGGTGCCTGTGTGTTTGAGCCTCAATTTCTAATTTTCTTACTGGTTCGATGTGGAAGATTTGCTTTGACCTTGCTCTTTAATTGAAAAGAAAAAGGAGACGACAATGCTTAGGACATGGTTTTGAAGATTATTGATTTCCGGTCGTTTGAGGTAATTTTCGGGAAAAAAAAAGGGGATGTTTTGGTCTAATGGGGCAACTTTTACGTCCCCCACTCTTGGGTGTATATCAATGCTTTCAAAATATTTTTCTTCTTGTCCATTTCATCCTTTGCTATTTATGGTCAGAACTCATCGTTCCAAGAATCTAAATTTCACAACGTGCTAAGTAACTTTTAATGTAATTATTCATAAAAAAATTTAATGGGCGAATCGCTTACGGTGTTTTTCTTTTTTTTTTTTAATCGAATGTCGATTACAGTGTTAACTTGCTGTTAATATTTACAATATGGCCTTTACTTGTTTTCCCTCCCTCCCTCCCCCCCACTGTCTCTCTTTCTCGATCTCAATTGATCGATCCACACATGCACCGTCACCATCACTGGTCCTCCCCCCACTACATATGCCTACCAGCCCATTGTGGCCACGGTCAACCACAATCACGATGAAATAACGCCGCCATCAGCAAAATTGAGGCGAACCCCATGTTTGTCAATCACCATGCGTTCAATCAGGACTTCTGAATCGAACTTGTCCATAGTACGATGGACATCATCAAACCTTAGCCCCGCCACCATCACAGTCATCTGCCATAACCCAACTTGTCCAAGCAACAGCACAAATAAATAGACTCCAATTTGAAATTGGGGCTCCAAGCTTGAGCATGCGACCTTGAAATCAAATGATATTTAAATCAAGGTTTATCTGCGACGGAACCAGTAGAGACTTGAAAAACAATCTCAAATAGGTGGAGGAAGTTGTTGGATGGATTTTAGCCTTGTTCGTTCCCTAGTTCAATAGCTTATTCAGTATTCGCATCCACCAGACTTTCTAGAAAATTCCACGTTTGGATTATTAAAATGAGGTGTTTTGACAGTTTCAAGGTTAACCGAGAAGTTAGTCCTTTTGTTTGGTTCAATCATTGAATTTCGTTTTCAGCTTTTTAGCTTATGATGTTCTACTGTAACCCACCTATAATACAAGATTATGGTCCAAATTAAATCATAGCTTCCTACCTTCAAAAATTATGTAAGGTTCTTGTTTACGAGTTTTTGCCTTGGGAGAATTTGTGGAGGGTGTACTCGTTGACCGTACTTTGTGTATTTATATTAATATATTCCATAAAATTGAGTCCGCAGTAGAGTATTACACATCGATAATATCTGCAGAGTGTCAACATTTCGAGCATGTGTACATAACATTCAAAATCACATTAATCTATGTAAACTACGGCGATGTATTTTCATGCATAAAATATCTGTATTCAGATATTTGGTTGATCAAATAGGAATTTTGGGTCTTCTTTTCCTTTGTTTGAGCATGACTTTAGGAAGATCACTCTATTTTAATCTATTAAAGTATATTCATTAAAAACGGATCATATTAAATTAGTTTGGAGTTTGGAAAACATTGCAGCAAGTACATCCACTTATGGCTTGATTTGAAGATATTGGATGATTTATTAAACTCTTAATGGGGATTGAATTTCATCCGCTTGCTTAAGCTTAAACTCTCGGCTCCATTCTGATGGGGCGAGTATTCATGTGGTTTGCATGATGCCGTTGATTTTCTCTCCACCAAGTAAATCCACAAACTAAGGTCAACATTTGAAGACAGTTATCCTTCGGCTAGATTAAGAGAAGAGAAAGGAGGCAAATCACACTTAAACTTGAACTATAAGTACAATTCGTCTGTGAATCCAAAGGACATATTATCGATATCTCACGGGTCGATATTGTGACTAGTGCATAAGATTTTTTTTTTTTTTGGCTCGATTCTCTCGTTGAAGACATTATTATCATGTCGTCCCACGGGATCCGGTGACCCACTAATGAATGGATTGATTGGCGTCTTATGGATTCAACGCATGCTGGGATTGATGCAATTAATGTGTTTTGACGTTTCTTCCTTTGGTCCCCTAGGGCCTTTTTTTGGGAATTTTCCCTTTTTTTTAAAATGTTTGAATCGTTTTTCTAGATTTGATTCCATTCATTAAATATAGTGAGAGGATATGGAAAATAATATGGCACAGGAACAAAACTCAAAATAATGTCAGAATGGAGAAAGTGAAGAAGAAAGAGCAGTTGGTTTTCGCAATCGGACCAGACAACGGCTAGTGAATCTTTTCTCCTCACGAATCAGCGGACCATTTTTAGTTCCGTAACCCCGATGGGGCTCCTCACCACGTGCTTCCCGTCGGACCAGGCAAGCCACCCGAACACTGCGCCCAAGTCCCCCAGCTCCAAGTTCCGGGTATCCGCCGTCACAGTCACCACGTAGTTCTGCTTATTGACAGCCTCTGTGAACACCAGCTTGGCCGGCTCCACGCTCATGGTGACCCCTTTAGGCGCCGACTGGACCTTCACCTGGTAGACCGCGTTCGGTTGGCCAACATTTATCACGGTCCGGATGAACGTCTTGCTCTGGACCCTGGCTGACGATGTTGAGAAAAGGGCGGATATCGACAGGTAGTTCAGGTTCTCTGGCAAGGGCTTCTTCTTGGCAGGGCAATTTGCCGGCGATCCGATTGATCACCTGAATGACCTTGTTGGAGTAACCGATTCCGCACAAGAAGCTCACATAAGGGCTCGCAGGCTTCCCAGTGGATTCATCACTGATCAGCTGGTTCCTGTTATCAACAAAATTGGCCGTGGTCATCATTGCCGATCGGATCACGGCAGGTCTCCAATCTGGGTGCCCTGACTTGAGCAACGCAGCGGCGACGCTCACATGGGGGCAAGCCATCAAAGTCCCTGACAGGATGTTAAACTCGGTCCTCCTCTTTATCTGAGGCCAACCCAGTCGGACTGACTGCATCGGTCCAAGCTGCCAAAATGTTCACCCCGGGGGCAATCAAGTCTGGTTTCAGAATTTCTGGGTTTAGCCCGTTCGGGCCATGACTCGAGAATGAGGCCACCACTGGAGCTGGCTTGATCCCGATCTGGGTACCGCGGAAGTTGATGGTGGCAGTCGGGTGCAGTCGACAAAATATAGGACTTCACTGCATCACCCTCATTAGCACCGAGTGCGGCAACGGGAATGACATGAGCATCACCAACTAAGTCTTCACCATTAGACATTCCATTCGCAAGAATCATGCTGGCGCCACAGGCTTTCTGCATCACCGGGCCTTTCGCGACCCGAGCAATGCTGCCACGGTCGCAAATTACGATCTTGCCCTTTAGGAGATTTGGATCAAGGGAATTCTCCATACACAGTAAAGCAGATAAAACCCCTTATTTGCTAGGATCGACCAAGGGATACATTTTGCCATCCAAGGGCGGTCCAGAGCACAAGGACACGCCGCATAGCCTAACGCCATTGCCGAGGGCCACATCGGCTGGGAATTTTCGGTCAATTGTGCCAGAACCCACTATGGTTAATCACGGGGCAAGGCTTGTCGTCGACATCCCGTTCGGCCCATCATTGCCCGCCGAAGACGAGACGTTGTTAGGATACACATATGAATTATGTTAGAGAAGTCTTGTATCAGAGAATTGATGTGATTTGGAGCAATTAATATATCCAAGTTGGCCAATAACTCATTGGCTTAAGCTTTTGAGTGAAGGTTAGTCCAACTAGATATATTAATAGGCTTGGACTTAGGCTCTCCCTTGGTGCTCTCTCTAGAACCAATATTTTATCAACAAGTATGGACTTAACAATCACACGAGAGAGATACAGGCTGCCTGATTTACCCATCAGTCTGGACACAGCAATTACACGGGAAAGATACGGGTTGTTCCTGCTTTTGACCTATAGCCTAATGTGTGAGGAAGAGATTGTTGGGGTTGCGCAGTTTACCGACCAGTTTGCTTTTGACCTATGGCCTAATATGTAAGGGAGAGATTGTTGGGGTTGTTTAGTTGACTAACTAGTCTGGACCCAACAAGTCACATGAGAGATATATGGGTTATCCTTACTTTTCGACTCATGACATGATATGTGAGGAGAAGATTGTTAGGGTTGTCTTATATTTGTTGTGAAAGGAGTTAGTGATATAAGTGTGAGAAAAAATCTCAACCTTCAAACTAATTTTTGGGATGAGAGGCCTAAGACCACCCAAACAATTGAAACATGGGAAGAGAGTCCGGGACGCTTGGCAAAGAAGGACAATCCCACGAGAACCAAAGCCGATAATACTAAACACGACCGACTGAAAAACAAGGCAAAGAAGGACAATCCCAATAGAACCAAAGATGATGCGAGCTTTCAACATAGAATACTAAACATGACCGACTTGAAACAAGCTACTGCTAACGCACTGCACCCATAAACTATTGCTCCACCCAATAACAACACCCCAGCGAATGCATTCAATAGCTAGTAACTCCGGTCCGAGCAGACGCCATGCACGACCTCACCACCACTCCATCACCCGCCACCGCTGCACCCTCCACTTCCTCCACCGCCAACTTCGTGGGTATGCGGGCTGCGCGCCATCTGCTGCCTTCGGCGTATGTCAGGTACACCAAGCATGCACCACCGGGTAGCACCTGCTTCACCGCCCAAAACTCGCACGTGTAGCCCTGCATGGCCGCCTTGGCCCGAAGGTGGAGTCTAAGAAAGCCTTAACTAATTGTTTCCTATTATTGCGGTGACGATACCGCAATGAACTACGCTACTCCAACTTCCTAACGTAAGGCAAGGGACATAATATGGTCATATAGCCGGCCCTAGCATAGGTGTAAGTGCTCATCTTGTCTTTGTAGGCGTAGCTATACGAACGTAGGCTAGTGTTCTTGAAGAAGAGCGAGTACGCAAACTGCTGACACGTGTCGGGCATCCATTATGTGTTGTTGCAGCAATACTGAGGGTCATCGAGCGCTTTGCGCGTGCTTCAACATGCCACGCCCATCCCCGTCCCGTTCCTACTCGCCATCCTGAGCTCTGACGTGCTGGAGATGTGTCAATTAGGTCCACCGGGCTGCCGGTGGCGCTGCACCCGCCACCCTTCAGACACTTGGCCACCATGAGCATGGGGAAGTTGTACCTGTCCACCAGGCTGGCCTGGCTCGAAGGATGAACTTGGCGAGGTAAAAATATTGCTATACGTCTAGTACACATCATTCGATGACAATAGTCCTAAAAGAAAAGTGGTGGACCCACCGACCCTCACTAGTGAATAAAAAGGAGAAAATATTGGGTAGGCCGGGCCAACACATGTCCGTGCATTATGGCCAATTACAAGTGGCCATATCCTATCGTGACAAAGGAGAGATAGAGATACAGAGACAGAGGAGAGAGGGGGATGAGAGGACATGTATCCTCTTGCAATTGGTTGGGGTGCGCGGACATCTCGGTCCTCCCAATATTTCTCAATAAAAAGCAGTGTGTAATGCCCCCGAAGCAGAGTGTGTTCCTATAACTGGCGAGCTCCACTCTACTGAGAAAACATTCCCGTGAATGAATCCCATCCATTTACTCTCGCACAAGTTCCCGTGACAACTTTAGGACGGCCCATCCCCCATGGTCAAATGCCCCACGTGAACACACTTGCATCATAGGGAAACAGGGGACAAATTGTCAAGTAGATGGTTCATTAGAGACCTAACTAGTAGCTACGCCATTTTCGAGTCCTGCCCTACACAGATTAACAGATATCGAACTCCTAATAAAGCAGAGTTGAATCAGTTTTATCTGTGGTATGTGCTGAATTTTTGTGGTTCCTGTCGATATCAAACATGGCACTGGCAATTTGCACGAGATTCCTGGGTGAAAGCTAGGACCGTTGCATCTCTAGACTCCTGCATTTTGTGAAACGTAAAGAATCAGATCCTGAATTTACATGCATCTTAAAGATCCCATCAGAAAATGCTTAGTGCCCTTAGGTACTTTGATCAAGTCTCAAGCATCAGATGTCAATCTTTTACTCTCACGATGAAAATGACCTGCAACTTTTCCTATAGGTCCTGAAGCGGTTTTCCTCTTCAATTCATTGAACTCTGTGCAAAATATTGAGCTTGTTAGGCTGCTCTCTGTTACAGTCTTCTCCTGATAGCTGTTCATGCGACTGAAGAACAATGGGTCATTTGGACTGGGAGATGGCCACATTTGAAAGGCATTGGTTGGCCTGAAAGTATCATCCGTCGGGAATCGTATATCGTGTAGGAGATTAGTAACAGATTGAGACTGCACAGGTCTTCTGGCATGGACCCAAAAATCATCATATACCAACCTTATACGCAATAAAACCATTCATGAATTCAAGATAATTTGGCGAATTGATATCCTTTTAAACCAGAAAAGGGGGGAAAAAAACAACGCTTCTTCATTGCCACCACCGATCTTGTTCATGGGACACGTAGCAAAATCCACTCAGCCTAGGAAGAAGAAAAGAGGAGGATAGGCAGACATACATGACACGAAATAAAGAAAAAGAAGAAATTGAGGAAGTTTGCATTCTGTATTACTTGGATTCCAAAATAGATGTACGAGACTCAATTTCTAATACATTCTGTGGACAATAAAAGGAAAGAAAAAAGAAAGAACATACAGAATCAATTCTAATCATATGTTGATTCAATTAATCGCTATAGAACAGCAAGCATATCCCAACGATATATACTGGGTCTCACATTATGCAGATGTTGGGAGTTCTCACGGGCGTGCCACAACATTGCAAAACAATGCTTCAAGACGAAAAAGACGTACCCAAGTAGAACCATAACTGGGAGTTCTCACGGGTGTGCCAAAACATTGCAAAAGAACGCTTCAAGACAAACGAGACGTGCCCAAGTAGAACATGAACATAATTGGGGGTTCTCACGGGTGCGCCAAAGCATTGCAAAAGAATACTTCAAAACAAAAAAGACATGCCCAAGGAGAACATAATTCCTCATACAGGACTTGCGTAAGAATTTGTTGTTTGGGAAGACTTAGTATGGGGTCGAGTGAGAATATATCGCTACATCATGCGGGTATTGGGAGTTCTCACGGGTGTGCCACAACATTGCAAAAGAACGCTTCAAGACAAACAAGGCGTACCCAAGTAGAACATGAACATAATCGGGGGTTCTCACGGGTGTGCCAAAACATTGCAAAAGGATGCTTCGAAACAAAAAGACATGCCCAAGTAGAACGTAATTCCTCATACAGGACTCGCGTAATAATTTCTTGTTTGGGAAGACTTAGCATGGGGTCGAGTGAGAATATATCGCTCGTCGAGAAACAACGCAAGGTAAAAGCGGTAGAAGGAGAAGAGTGCTCTGAGATTTTGAGGAAGATGGCGAGGTGTCTAGATGGTGAATGGATGAAAGAGTCTTAAGAAAACATGGAAAATAGCTGGACTTGCTATTCTCACGGCAGTTGCCAGTTCTCCATCGGGGGTTGTAACTTTCGCTTTCGTCGGGTAGATTAGTGAAGGGGAGCATGTTGCTATCTCCATTGTTGAGAGCGTGGTCGGAGGCTTTGTCTATGGGTTCATGGTGAGTCCCTCTTTCTGTTACTTTTCCTCTATCTTTTTCCCTTGCTTGTCTTCTGTCGAGTTCAAGCTCTCCAACATACGATGCACTTGTTTGGATTTTCTAGGAGCAGAAAAAGTTTTTGGTGTTGGTATTTATATTATCCTTTATTCTATTTTATTATTTATTTTATTATTTTCTTTTTCTTTTTCCTCGGCCAATTGCAAACCAGCCACATGAGGTCATAGATGGGTTGGGTTGATTCGGTTTCGATGAGTTTGACTTTGCTCTTGTGAATCCTTCATGTGATTCTAGTTCCGGAAGCCTGTGACTTTGATTTAAGTTGATCGCTTTTTAGATTTCTTTTTGAGTTCTTTTGAATGTGCCCGTTAAAAAAATGGACTCTCTTGGAAGATTGATCTTCAGCTTAGGAGCTGATTTGATGCGATCGAACTTTTGGAAGAATGTGTAAATGTTGACAGTTCATTCTTAATCAATCTTTTTTAGAAAATCAACAAAAATTCATAAAACAAAATAAAAAATTAGTTTTGAAACCTTTGGCGAAGCATAAGGAATCAATCCTGAACGAAAAACATTTTTTCGAATCTTTTGGAATTTTCTGAATTTCTTTTTATTTGAAAATAGCTGAAAATTGAGAAAAATAGTATTGGTGACCAGAAAAGTATGAAAATAGTCGTTAGTCTTCTTTTAATCCTAATTGCATTTTGTTCATTTTGAATCTTAAAAATTAGACCGGGAATCCTAAGTTTCAAAATTTTACATTTAAGTTCCTGGTTGGGCAAAATCTTAAATTTAGCCTTTTTTGGTCTTCTTTTCACCTGCAGCTAGTTATGACATTTGATCTTGACACCTTTAATTACATTCTAGTCTTAATCAGTTTCACGAAACAGGTCAAATTGGCATCAAATCAGGATAATTTTGGGCTGAATCGGGCGGGTCAAACCCAACCCATCTGACCCGGCAGCCCAGAAACGCAGAAGCAAAATTTGCTTCTGTCCCCTTCACGTGCGCTACCGAACCAGGAAGAGCAGGCGTGCCTTTCGTTTTCCCTCGGACACCGGTGTATCACGAACAAAGAGCAAGCGGAAAACGCCAAAATTCCTAGGCATCCGCAACACCGAGAGGGACACCTTCTCACAACTGATAGCAACCTCTCCCTGGACCTCCAGCTGTGCCGCCCCAGGTTACGCAAAAGAAGAGGGTGAGAAAGCTGATATTTGACCGAGAGGAACGCCCAGCCAACGCCATTTTGGGATAGCCAGCAGGCTTTGGGCAGAGAGTTGATAAGAAGCAAGAGAGAGGATGCGAAGTCGGGGCTCTTACATGGAAAAAGGGAGAACAGACGAAAGGAGAAGTTCCAGAAGGAGTCTGATAAAGGAGGCGTAAAGAGGGAGAAGTTCAGACGGAGAAGGGGACTCTGGCTGGGGTGAGAAAAAACGAAGGAGAGAGTTTGGGGGAGGACTCACTTCACGAGTAAGCTCCCAGTTTTTTTTCAAAAAAAAATTTGCAGACCAGGGAGAGTGCACGCAAGAAAAGTAGGCGGGGACGTTCAAAAGAAAAAAAATGAGTTCTTGGGGTGGCGATACAGAGAAGGGAAAAAGAGTAGGAGAGAGCCCCACAAGCATAGAGAGAGAAGCTATGTCGTTCAGCTTCTCCCGCTCCACGGCGTTTTCTTCCTCTCTCTCCATCGGTGTCTCTCGCTCGCCGCAGTCTTCGCTCTCTTGCTCTCCGTATAAGCGCGATTCTTGGACGCGGAGTCGTGGTGTGTGCTCTGGAAATTTCAGCAGAGAGCACTTTCGCTTTCAGATCCAGGTGATTTCATTAGGGAATGAAGTCTATTCAAAATTGTTTTCTCGCATTCCAGAAACATGATGTCGTTACCATCGCGGGGAGAGCCCTCGTCAACTTCAGCAACTGGTCACCTGAGGAGCTAAGCCGCGAGGAGTTCAAACGGAGAGAGGGAGAAAAGAAACGGTAAAAAGAAGAAGAAGAGAAACAGAGAGAACTAGAGAGTTCTTAGGGCTCGGGAGCACGAGGAAAAGAAGACCGGGCGCCGTCGTCGCGGCCCAAAAAGGCGGCCTCGCCGGGGTGGCCGCAGAGCGAGGCCGGCGTCTGCCCAGCGACGCACGAGCAGATCCAACGTGCCGCGGGCGACGAGCAGGTTCCGACGGTGTGCAGCGCGACGAGCATGTCAGAGACGGCACGACGGCAGCCCGTGGTTGGAGGCCACCCTCGTAAGTTACTCGATCTTTGTTTGTTACTTGTTACGTGCTCGGATCTGGAAAACCGAACAGCAAAGTGAGGGAAAAAAAATCGGTGGTCGGAGGAAGGAGTTTCGGTGAGCACAGGCCGGCCTGGTGGAAGTTTCGGTAGGGTCTGGGTGGAGGAAGGACCCACGAAGAAGAAGAACCGAATTATCAGAAAAAGAATTAAATAAATAAATAAATAGAAAAATAAAAGGGATTAATAAAGCACAAAACGCAAAAACGTGAATGATAGGATAGGATCAAGTCAGATCAGGGCTAGTGTTGGGCTAAGCGTGAGGGCGCGTAGGCTGGGCCAGTCTGATTTGCAATTGGGCTTCAGAGTGAATTGGGTCTTTATTGGAGATCATAAAAAATGCAAAAATTGGGTCAAGCCCAGTTAGGTTTTTCGTCTTAGACCAACATGGGCTCTTAAGGCCCGAGTTCGTATATGGCGCGGGCCGGGTCTGCTGGCCCGGTCCGGATAATTTTCCCATAATAAAAATTCGAATAATATAATAGGAAAAAAATTCGAAAAAATAATATATAAAAAATATTAAAAAATTCTAAAATTGGAAAAAATTCTTAAAAATTTCAGAAAATTACAAAAAATAGGAAATGAATATATTGGCCTTATTTCCCTAGTTTCCTTTTAAAATTCCTGAAAATGATGATTTTGCCCTTTTGGATGAATTGTCTCAAAATCATTCCAAACTTTAATCACACAATTCCCTAAGCTTTTAGAGCTTTACTAGAGATGTTATGCTTGACTTGATGTATTTTATCCATACGTCATTGATTTCTTGATTGTGCATATTATATGTAGTGATTATGATTGATAAGATAGACTCATATCTGCACGAACACATTAGAAAAATACTCAATCCTAGTACTAAAAGGGCGTTGGTGGCAACACTGACGTAACCGAGTCCTTGGACCCTTAATCTCTGGTTTGCGTAGATCGAACGATATCTCTCAACTGCTCGATAACTTTTTTTGTCTACCTTTCTCAAAGACTGGTGACGACTCCTTTTTGCGTGTACACTTTACACATATCACCTAATTACACTAAAGATCAAATTCGTCGTGATTTGATATGGGCTTGGGAGGGCCCGCGCTAAGCTCGTCCTAGAGTCTTAGTAATCCATCAGCCTCATCATTTTCTAGATCGAGTCGCGACAGTAAGGTCAAACTGTATGTACCAAGTATGTCTTCACAGCTTGCTCGGAAGAAGAAACGACGCTCTGCCCTTGATTTTTAATTTCCTATTTTGTGATTCGTGGCCATAGATCTTCCTATTCTTGACATCGTGTAGAATCTGGGATTAAATACTTGATTGGCAATTGCTAGTTTGATTTTGATATCTTGTTTGAATCGTTTCAAAAATTGAATATTAATGTGGATGAATCTGGTCTCACTTGGTTTATCTCCATCCTCGTAAACCCAGCAACTCGACCAACCATGTGTGTTGGAGCCGGTCTTTAGGGCTTGTTTTAGGATTCTCATCTTATAAGCTTGTGAGGTCGAGTCTCGTTTGCCGCATGGCGAAGCTCACCTCAAACATAACACCGTTTGAGGCAACATTGGAGAAAAGTTTGCAATTTTTATTTTTTAGAATATATAAACCGTTTATGTCCATGTGATTTGTTTTGATTATTCCCTTTCACTTGTCTTCTTTAAACCAATTTTTTTGTGATTGCGAATTGCATGCTTTTACATAATGTTCTTGTGCTTGACAATTTGGAATTCATTGCTCCAGTTTTATCATGTCGGCTTATTGCACATCATTGATTTTTGGCAAAAAAAAAAGTCAATCCTGAGATTCCTACAATTTAAAATAGTTAGAACTATAACGTTTCTCGTCATCTCAATTTGATGTGTTGCTGAACTTCTCTTGTGGCTGGGGATGGCAAGTGCCCTCGAGACGTTTTGTGGTCAAGCTGTTGGTGCAGGGCAACTACACATGCTGGGCATCTACATGCAAAGATCATGCATCATCACCAGCGTGATGGTATTGCTTCTAACCCTTCTCTACATCTTTGTATCACTGACACTAGATGCAAAGATCATGCATCAACAACGGCATGACAATATTGCTTCTAATCCCCTCTATATTTTTGTATTACCAATACTTCAAATCTTTCATCAAGACAAGCATATTTCTGAGCTTGTAGGAAATACTCTATGTGGGTAATTTCACAATTATATACTTATGCCTTAAACTTTCCTCCTCAAAAGTTTCTACAATCTTAAAGTAAAGTTTGGGTCATGACCATCATCTCCATAGTGGCCCTAACATTACATGATCTTTTGAATTGGGTGTTCTTGTCAAAGCTTCACTATGGCCTTTTAGGACCGCCATGGTTGGAAATATATCACGGTATTTCTTGATTGTGGCTCAAATAATATATGCGGTTGATGGTTGCTTCCCACTGTCATGAGCTGATTTCCCTATTCTTGCTATCACGTTGCTAGCTAGCTTCGTGAAGCTGTCCCTAGCGTTGGGCGTTATGTCATGATCAGGCTCACATATTCAGTATACTATTTTTCTTCTTATTATATTGTGAGTAGCATTTTACCATACTGATAACATTTTTGTGATTATTGTGGCAGCTTGAAGCCTAGGGCAATCATCAGAGCCCAGCTTTATAAATTCATATTGCCATAGGTAGGAATCAAATTAAGTACGAATCATTTTAAAAGAGAGAAATACATAGGTATGATCTCAGCAAAAGAAGAAGAAATTAACGTCTGACCAGATCGATACTGCGTCAATTGCAATCTTTGGATTCTTTAAGCCTCCGACCATGAGAATAATGGCTGTGCAATACCATAACTCCAAAGGTTGTAGTTGACGCGGTATCGATCTGGTTAGACATTTATTTCTTCCTCTTTTACTAAGTATATATCTATGTATTTCTCTCTTTTAAGAATGACTCGTACTTAATTTGATTTTACCTATGACGATATGAATTTACAAAGGTAGGCTCTGATGATTGCCCTAGCCTTCAAGCTACCACAATAAGCCTAAAAATGTTATGGTATAGTAAAATACTTTTTACAATAGAATAAGAAGAAAAATAGTATACTGAATATGTCAGCTTAACGATTACATAATGCCTGACGCCAAGGACAACTTCACGAAACTAGCTAGCGACTTGAAAGCAAGCATAGAAAAATCAGTCACGACAGTGGGAAGTAACCAATGACCACATATATTATTTGAGCCACAATCAAGAACTACCATGATATATTTCCAGCCTTGGCGGTATCTAAAAGGCCATAGTGAAGTTTTGATAGGAATACCCAATTCAAAAGACCATGTAATGCCAGGGCCACTATGGAGATGATGGTCATGGCGCAAACTTTACTTTGAGATTGTAGAAACTTTTGAAGAGGAAAGTTTAAGGGATAAGCATATAATTGTGGAATTACCCACACAGAGTATTTCCCTACAAGCTCAGAAATACGCTTGTCTTGGTAGAGGATTTGAAGTATTGGTGATACAAAGATGTAGAGAGGGTTAGAAGCAATGCTGTCATGCGGTGATGATGCATGATCTTTGCATCTAGTGTCGGTGATATAAAGATATAGAGAAGGGTTAGAAGCAATGCTATCATGCTGGTGGTGATGCATGATCTTTGCATGTAGATGCCCAGCATGTGCAGTTGCCCTGCACCAACAGCTTGACCACAAAATGTCTCGAGGGCGCTTGCCATCCTGAGCTACAAGAGAAGTTCAGCAACACATCAAATTGAGATGACGAGAAACGTTATAGTTCTAATTATTTTAAATTGTAGGAATCTCAGGATTGATCTTTTTTTTAGGCCAAAAATCAATGGTGTGCAATAAGCCGACATGATAAAACTGGAGCAATGAATTTCAAATTTGTCAAGCACAAGAACATTATGTAAAAGCATGCAATTCGTAATCACAAAAAATTAGTTTAAAGAAGACGAGTGAAAGGGAATAATCAAAACAAATCACATGGACATATAACGGATCATATATTCTAAAAATAAAAATTGCAAACTTTCTCCAATGTTGCCTCAAACGGTGTTATGTTTGAGGTCGAGCCTCGCCATGCGTCGGCGAGGCTCGACCTCACAAGCTTATAAGATGAGAATCCTAAAACAAGCCCTAAACACCGACTCCAACATACAAAGGTTGGTCGAGTTGCTGGGTTTACGAGGATGGAGATAAACAAATGAGACCAGATTCATCCACATTAATATTCAAGTTTGAAACGATTCAAACAAAATATCAAAATCAAACTAGTATTGCCAATCAAGATATTTAACCCCAATTCTACATGATGTCAAGAATAGGAAGATTATCCTATGAATCACAAAAATAGGAAATTAAAAATCAAGAGCAGAATGTCGTTTCTTCTTTAGAGCGAGCTGTGAAGGTGTACTTGCTACATATAGTTCGGCCTTACACATTCTTCCAAAAGTTAATGGCATCGAACCAGCTCTTAAGTTGAAGATCTTCCTATTCTTGACATCATGTAGAATCTGGGGTTAAATATCTTGATTGGCAATTACTAGTTTGATTTGATATCTTGTTTGAATCGTTTCAAAACTTGAATATTAATGTGGATGAATCTGGTCTCATTTGGTTTATCTCCATCCTCGTAAACCCAGCAACTCGACCAACTTTGTGTGTTGGAGTCGGTGTTTAGGGCTTGTTTTAGGATTCTCATCTTATAAGCTTGTGAGGTCGAGCCTCGCCGACCGCATGGCGAGGCTCGACCTCAAACATAACCCGTTTGAGGCAACATTGGAGAAAAGTTTGCAATTTTTATTTTTTAGAATATATGATCCGTTATATGTCCATGTGATTTGTTTTGATTATTCCCTTTCACTTCGTCTTCTTTAAACTAATTTTTTGTGATTACGAATTGCATGCTTTTACATAATGTTCTTGTGCTTGACAAATTGGAATTCATTGCTCCAGTTTTATCATGTCGGCTTATTGCACACCATTGATTTTTGGCCTAAAAAAAAGATCAATCCTGAGATTCCTACAATTTAAAATAATTAGAACTATAACGTTTCTCGTCATCTCAATTTGATGTGTTGCTGAACTTCTCTTGTAGCTCAGGATGGCAAGCGCCCTCGAGACATTTTGTGGTCAAGCTGTTGGTGCAGGGCAACTGCACATGCTGGGCATCTACATGCAAAGATCATGCATCACCACTAGCATGATAGCATTGCTTCTAACCCTTCTCTATATCTTTATATCACCGACACTAGATGCAAAGATCATGCATCATCACCGGCATGACAGCATTGCTTCTAACCCTCTCTACATCTTTGTATCACCAATACTTCAAATCCTCTACCAAGACAAGCGTATTTCTGAGCTTGTAGGGAAATACTCTGTGTGGGTAATTCCACAATTATATGCTTATCCCTTAAACTTTCCTCTTCAAAAGTTTCTACAATCTTAAAGTAAAGTTTGCGCCATGACCATCATCTCCATAGTGGCCCTGGCATTACATGGTCTTTTGAATTGGGTGTTCCTATCAAAACTTCACTATGGCCTTTTAGATACCGCCAAGGCTGGAAATATATCATGGTATTCTTGATTGTGGCTCAAATAATATATGTGGTCATGGTTACTTCCACTGTCGTGACTGATTTCTATGCTTGCTTTCAAGTCGCTAGCTAGTTTCGTGAAGTTGTCCTTGGCGTCAGGCATTATGTAATCGTTAAGCTGACATATTCAGTATACTATTTTTCTTCTTATTCTATTGTAAAAAGTATTTTACTTACCAATAACATTTTTAGGCTTATTGTGGTAGCTTGAAGGCTAGGGCAATCATCAGAGCCTACCTTTGTAAATTCATATCGTCATAGGTAAAAATCAAATTAAGTACGAGTCATTTTTAAAAGAGAGAAATACATAGATATATACTTAGTAAAAGAGGAAGAAATAAATGTCTAAACCAGATCGATACCGCGTCAACTACAACTTTGGAGTTATGGTATTGCACAGCCATGATTCTCATGGTCGGAGGCTTAAAGAATCCAAAGATTGCAATTGACGCAGTATCGATCTGGTCAGACGTTAATTTCTTCTTCTTTTACTGAGATCATACCTATGTATTTCTCTCTTTTAAAAATGATTCGTACTTAATTTGATTCCTACCTATGGCAATATGAATTTATAAAGGTGGGCTCTGATGATTGCCCTAGGCTTCAAGCTGCCACAATAATCACAAAAATGTTATCAGTATGGTAAAATGCTACTCACAATATAATAAGAAGAAAAATAGTATACTGAATATGTGAGCCTGATCATGACATAACGCCACGCTAGGGACAGCTTCACGAAGCTAGCTAGCAACGTGATAGCAAGAATAGGGAAATCAGCTCACGACAGTGGGAAGCAACCATCAACCGCATATATTATTTGAGCCACAATCAAGAAATACCGTGATATATTTCCAACCATGGCGGTTTCTAAAAGGCCATAGTGAAGCTTTGACAAGAACACCCAATTCAAAAGATCATGTAATGTTAGGGCCACTATGGAGATGATGGTCATGACCCAAACTTACTTTAAGATTGTAGAAACTTTTGAGGAGGAAAGTTTAAGGCATAAGTATATAATTGTGAAATTACCCACATAGAGTATTTCCTACAAGCTCAGAAATACGCTTGTCTTGATGAAAGATTTGAAGTATTGGTAATACAAAAATATAGAGGGGATTAGAAGCAATATTGTCATGCCGGTGATGATGCATGATCTTTGCATCTAGTATCAGTGATACAAAGATGTAGAGGAGGGTTAGAAGCAATACCATCACGCGGTGATGATGCATGATCTTTGCATGTAGATGCCCAGCATGTGCAATTGCCTGCACCAACAGCTTGACCGCAAACGTCTCGAGGTGCTTGCCATCCCCGAGCTACAAGAAATTTCAGCAACACATCAAATTGAGATGACGAGAAACGTTATAGTTCTAACTATTTTAAATTGTAGGAATCTCAGGATTGATTCTTTTTTTTAGGCCAAAAATCAATGGTGTGGCAATAAGCCGACATGCAAAACTGGAGCAATGAATTCAATTTGTCAAGCACAAGAACATTATGTAAAAGCATGCAATTCGTAATCACAAAAAAATTAGTTTAAAGAAGACAAGTGAAAGGGAATAATCAAAACAAATCACTGGACATAAACGGATCATATATTCTAAAAATAATAATTGCAAACTTTTCTCTCCAATGTTGCCTCAAACGGTGTTATGTTTGAGGTTGAGCCGTCGCCATGTGGTCGGCGAGGCTCGACCTCACAAGCTTATAAGATGAGAATCCTAAAAAGGGCCCTAAACACGGACTATGAAACTAATGAAGATATTTAACACCAAATTCTGCATGGATATCAAAATCAAACTACGATTGCCAATCAAGATATTTAACCCAAATTCTGCTGATGTCAAGAAAATCAAGAAGATCTATGTCCTATGAATCACAAACTAGGAAACTAAAAATCAAAAGAGCAGAACGTCGTTTCCTTCTTTAGAGAAGCTGTGAAGGCATACTTCTAATACAGTTCGACCTTATACATTATTCCAAAAGTTAAATGGCATCAAACTAGCGTAAGTTGAAGGTTTTAATCTTCCAAGAGAAGTCCTTTTTTTTAGT